>JAMKCH010014291.1:0-26039 GCA_023653785.1 Ophioderma brevispina
TTTTTTTATTCACATAGTACTGTGTAATTATTAATTATTAACTACCACAGGAAAACCTGCCCTGTATGTTCAGGGTTGATTTATTTTTATGACCTACTCTTATTCATATTACAATGTATAGTTAGTACATTGGTGATTTTTTATTTGTGTGTGGGGGAGGGGCAAGAGGGTTCGTAAGGACCATAAATTCAAAAGAAAACAATATTGCGTCACATGTTTTACTTTTCTCATACAATTATTTTTGAGTGTTACAGTTATCAAAATATGGCAGAAAAGGGGAAAATATTACGTCTACACCATCAATAATTTTAAACAACACAAAAATCTTAATAATATCCTGCCATAGAAATAATGTAAAATGTAACATTTTTCACACGCTTGATCAGATAAAAAATATTCATGTATTAACTTCATTCATAAACATTATTACAACATATAAAATATATACGTTCAATAAAATTTTTAATACAATGTGGAATCCATTGCTACGATGTTTCTAATAAAAATTGCACACACCCGCTCATAATATTAATCCACACATCTTACATGTATGTCATTCATACGCGTTCTACAGTGGCGTTCTATTGTTGTTGTTGAAAAAATGACATTTTCCGGCAGCAGAACGGTGAAATAACGGTCAATTTCCCGTCAATTTATGAATTTACGGACCTTTGCCCTTACAATTTTACAGTTTCCCGTAGTTTCCTTCTTGTAATTACGAGTAATTTCCCGTTATTTTATCAGACTGCGTAATTGCTATCAAGGTGATGTGTTTTCACCATATCTTTGTACTTTGTGCGCAAATAGTGTCCGTCGTGGTGAAAAAAATATAAAGGGTAGAAAAGTAGAAATACTGAAATTATAATATCACAATATGCTTTATCCATCTATAATATCCTTTATTCTAGATTGATCAGAAAATCTTTAAACTCTCCACTCCAAGTTATAAATTGGTACTATAGGATTTCTGGTTAAAAATAAACTTAACAAAACCAAAGCAAAAGTGATCTGAATAGGAATAAAAGATACAGTGAAAAATACGGATAGTCAGGTACCTCAACAAAATCATGGGAACAGCCCGAACACTTGAAACCATTTTTTGTACTTCCTTAGGTAATAAGTATTGAATTTAGAAGGTAGTTAAAGGGTGTTTTTCAAAATGGCCGCCAAAATACTAAAAAATTGGCCTATTATGGCTATTGTGGTCACTTACAACTACTAATTAAGTACAAAAGGAAGAATTTCTTTGTAATATATGGTTGTATTCTGAGAACATAGCAATATACATGTCGTTTAATAATACGATAAAGGAAGGCGCTTTATTCAAAATGGCTGTAAACATTAATTAAAATAACTTAACGAGACCGAAATTATATGAGTCTTGCAACAGATTTGAATGTTAACCAATAGTGACCCATTTTACGAATTTGGCAGCCATTTTGAAAAACGCCCTCTATCAGATGATCCTCGTAACTCACAATCATTTGTATGCCCTCAGAAAACTATTATCACTAGTAACTACTAACAAATCAGTTCCATTAGAATTCTTAAATGACTATCTTAACCCATACTGAGCCATCTTACGTGATTTTGGCGGGTATTTTGAAAAAAAAACCGCCCTCTATCTACTTATGCAGCGCCCCGCTATTTGGACTACCCTTCCAAATTTGACAGTGAGGAAGTCCCACTAGTAAAAAAATGGTTGGATAGAGGTTGTCAAATGTTCCTGTCTTTTGGTATTGATTTTTATCTTTACAGACTGAAAGTATTACAAAAACATATAGGCTATATGCAGATGTTACAAAAAATTGTAATCATTTGTCAAAGAGAAATTTTTCAGTACTGGGTAGAATAACTGTCGTTTAAAAGTCATTAATCTTATCCATGTTCAATCACTTGATCTTGACTCTCTCTCTCTCTCTCTCTCCATTCTGAATTTGCAAACCGATTTGTCTAATTTATTTGAAAAGGTAATAAAAAATGGTTGATGTAAAAAAATATTTTCCTAAACTAACATAAAAAGGCTCATAACCAATTCTTTAGATGAGCAATGTAGTGTCCTTTTTGCTCATTGGATCACAACCTTTGATAAAGAGCTTCTTCACATAGGAACACATTACATTAATAAGATGACGGCAAAAGACCAAAAAACCCTTCTGGAAAGAAGTTTTGATCATCTGGAATTATTTCCTGAAGCAAAATGGGCCGGTAAATTTAAATTATTTTCTCGAACATACCATGAGAAACTATATATTTTCGAAGATGGTGGAAAGCTGAAAAACAGAATGAACACCATTTTAAGATAACAAAAAACTGGCTTGGTTCCATTAGAAAATAAATAACAGAATATTTGCTACAATTCTTTCCTAAAACGCATAAACATAAGGAACGACAATCTATCCTCTTTTTGTAACCTTTTTGTTAAATGCCAACATGTACGTGAAACATGGAAAAAATGTTCAGATGGATTACAGAAAAAGCAATAAATAACCTCACGATATGGAGTAAATAGAATATAAGTGTAAACTCTAACGTACAATCCCTTCTCCTCCATATATGCAGAGATATTTGAAACAATGCTTTGAAATAGAAATATATATAATTAAAAATCTGTAATTGGTCGTGATTTGTAATTGGTCGTGTTTTACGAGATTATTTATTTAAATGGCCGGTGGTTATATATCACGCTAAAAGAGTAACTTCATTTAGCATTATTGCTCCAGATACTTTTTGTGTATTTATGTATCTTTTATTTTCTTTTTGTCCATGTAATTAATTTTGTGTTTGCAGTATATAAAGTCAATAAAAAGTGGAAAAACATTTAGTACACTAGAACCCAAGATTCAATTTCAAAAGTGTATTTTTTTACTCACACCCTATAGCAACAACAATATTGCGTTAGGTGAATAGCGACAATCGTAAAATTAATCAAAACAATAAATACTTCACATACAAATTGGATTATGTTATTGCTAAACATTTATTACTCAAAATTGCATTGCAGGCCCATTTGCAGGAGCATTGAGTAAACGTTTATCGGCACGATGCACAGTTATGATTTTCAGCTCGTTATCAGCTATGGGGCTCATCACTGGATCATTAGCTCCGTCAACATATACGTTGATAATATCATGTCTACTTACAGGTAAGCTGGTGCAACTGGTACAAGTCTTACAGGCTGTAGCAAAAGGATTAGTACCAGAGTTTGAATTTCAATAAAATACCTGTAACTGCCAAGTGCAAGATGGGACCTATACCAAATGATGTGTCTCCATAATAACACTTTGTCCAGAAGTGTAGGTTATCAATCATTTGCCAGAGCTTCGTTACGATGAACACCATAGGCTAGAAATAACCTTAACACTTAAAGGTCCCAGGAAATTAGATGATAAACCTACTCCAAATCTTTACGGGGCAATCCATTCCAATAAACAGGGCCACAAAAAAAATACACTACCAGTGACATCATTAGTGAAACTATTGATTTTCAGTCAGTGCCATGAATAGATTCACACCAGTCGCCTGGAATTTTCTATTACTCTCTGAAAAATAAGTAGTTTCACTAATGATGTCATCGCCAACCCAAATATTAAATGCTTTCTCGTACCTCCTTGTAGACTTGACACAAACCACATCAATTCTATTTGCATTTCCTGGGACCTTTAAATGACCGGGGGCGGGTCCTCTGGACCCCAAAAAATGTTTTTTTGCGCTGGCCGCTTTACGAATGCGATGCTTTCGTTCAAATTGTTGTGATCGTCTGCCTTTCAAATGCGTTTCTTTTCATATCCAAAAATTAAAATCGGCCCTACAGTAATTAATTAGTGGGGGTCCCATGGACCCCCCTTGGGCACTAACGAAGTCGGCTGATAATATTTTTAAAAATCAAAGAACTACAGCCAATTTCTTTCTAAAATATGTGAAGACATACATGTAAGTAAACAATTATTAGTAACATTAAAAAAAAATTAACCCTTTATGTGCTGAAAACAAAGGATTTCATCATAGACCTTGCTAAACTGTTAATGTACCAACTCTCTTATTTCAATCCGACGTACCACTTTAAAGTCAGAAACAAAATGCGTGCATTACAATAGCACATAGATTACTCTGCAAAATTGCGATAACCGTAAACAATAGTTGGAACAATAGTAGGTCAAAATATTTTACAGATGAGATGAGAAAATTATCCAATGGTACAAAAATCCAATCTTGTTGAGTGAGTGGCTGATGATAAGTCGTAGACCTTTAATTCTATTTCTGTTGATTTCAGCCTCCGCTGGTTAATTATACGATATTTAACAATTCTACAATTCTTTGTTTCTAGGTATATACAATATTGTAATAACCAAAACCTAGCCTACGCGGCTTTAAATCTTTTTTCTTAATTTATAGGCAATTGGTCCTTCAGAGTTATTGATGTTATGCTAATGCGGCAAGCAACAAAAAGTACAAAATATTGACAGTCAGTCCAGATAGCGCCCCCATAAGCTTCCCAGTCGCCCAATATCCTCAACTGCAATGATTAGCTCACTTTCAGTCACCGATATGAAGTATAATGTGTCATTTTCGCCTTATCCCTAGGTAAGGAGCCGTTAAGCTAGAAAGCTAGCCTGTGGGTTTACGATCTGAGTTTACTGATTCCTTATTCGGAAGTTTCGGGTTTTATTTTTCTAAATACCAGATAAGAAGCCTTATCCTGTATGTTAGGGCCCTTATCCAGGTTTACGGCCTTATCTGGAGTTTAAGGAGCTTATCTTATCTGGGTTTTATTTTTCCTTATCACTAGACAAGGATCCTCATCTAGGGTTACTACCTGACCTTATCTAGGGTTTACTGTAAATCTGGGATTTACTGTAAACCCAGATAAGGCCGCAAACCCCTAGATAGAGTGTTATGTAGGGAGAAGGCTCCTTATCTAGGCTTATCATTTACCTGTTGTTTAACTTTTTTTATCCGGGGTTTACTGTAAACTCATATCAAAAGCCGTAACCCCAGATAAGTATGGGCGCTATTACTGTCAAAAGTTCTCAAAGACTAAAACAAGGTCTCATATACAAAGAAAGACGTCAAATAATTATAACAGTCTCAACTACAGAAAAAGGTGTCAAATGCAGAGAAACATTCACAGTCAAAAGTATCTCAAAGATTTAAATCAGGTCTCAAATACAACGAAGACGTCAAAAAATAATGAACGAGGTCCAAACGCTCAAACACGTGAAGGTCTCGACTAGAAAAAGGTGTCAAATGCAAAGAAAACAGTTCAACAAACCCGTAACGTTTCTCAACTAATAGAAAAAGATGCCAACAGCAGAGAAAGATGTCAACAACACGTCAAGGTCTCAGCTACAGAAAAGGGTGTCTAATGCAGAGAATGATGTCCAACTACACTAACGCTCTCAACTTCAGAAAAGGTGAGATGCAGAGAAACATCAAAAACATGCAATGCTCTCAACTACAGAAAAAGATGTAAAATGGCAAGAAGATGTGAAAAACACGTACTGGGCGTTCACAACTACAGAAAGGACGTCAACCTGTTGTATCATCAGAGGAAGATGGTGAACTACACGAAACGGTCAAACTACAGAGAAGGTTGTCTTCGAGAAACAGTCAAAAGCACGTTAAGTTCTCAGGCATCTCTTTGTCCAGCTACTGCGGGGGGGGGGTCTCGCTTTCATAGGCTACTCTGTATTAAGTATAGGTCCGTATGGACTTGTGTGTGTAGGTCCGTATGTATATATGTAGGTGCGATGAAAGGTGTTATGTGTTAAGATTTTTTCTAATATATATCAACTTTGGAAAGTGATGACGTCACTATGACGTCATCGAGCTGACTTTTTAAATTGAGAGTGATTTTGGTTAATATATGTTAGACTTCCTATACAAAAAATGCCATAGAGAATAATAGTGTGTATATAAAAGATTTCTTATATTCGTTTTTAGTGTAGGGACTTTAGCTTCCATGGGCCTTAATTTATGATTGCCCATTAAAATTTAGAACATTGTCTCGATGGTTTTATGGGTAGCAGGTACCTTCAGATACAGAAAATTGTGATGCAAAAATTGAAAGTGTGTGCGAGCTAGAAAAACAGCATTTTTCAAAATGGGCGCCAAATCCTCCTATTCAAACATATATTATGTCTTTGAATTACCAATTTTACATTCCTATAACGAAACAGATAAATAATCCACATTTGTGGATGGTTTAATTATTTATAACATAAAATGTTAAATTGGTGTTATTTTGTAATTCAAAATGCCGCCCATAATAATACCTATGTTATAACTACGTATAATAGCCAATAAGAAAATTGCGACAGCATGCTAGTAATTATCACTTAAGTGACATATTATGCAATATAATGAATAAAATCCCGGTTTGACGTGAAGTTTCAATTATAATTAGTGTGCTATGTTGGATTCACAACGGCCGCCAATGTGTTGTATGAAAAGTCCAACTGCAAAAATGATACCGGTGATCAGTTTTCTTCGTGACTGCAAATCTATCTACCTCATATAGGCCTAACAGGTCTAATTTAAAAATAAAAGCGATGTCAACACCACTGCACCTAGCCTCAATCAACAAGCAGTTTGCAGACTGGACACCCATATCAAGCTCACGTTGTTGCTGTCACCACCTCTGGTGTGAATCCATAGCAATTAGTCAGTCCTAGAGGCGCAGGAAACCGAACGCAGTGGGAGCAAAAATCCCATGTCGTCCTAAACATCCAATGACTTGCCTGCAGCAAGCGCTAACGGGGCAAAAATTGCATGATATTAACCCAATGGGGGGGGGGATGTGCGGCCCTTAAGTCAAAACTTGTTGGGCTGTACAGTACTGTTTTTGCTCTTAGGGTCTTTGGAACTATAATAATTAAGAGAAATCTGGCAGCTTCTGAAATAAAGATCTACCGGTACTAAATTTCTTAGCATATGAGGCAAACATTTTCTCACTGAGATCATAGCTGAAAGCAGCTTCAACTGGGTTTCAAGAACTAGTGGGAGTCACAAATGCTTGTACCACTTTCCAATGTCATTCCCCCGGCCTTTCCCCCCCCTCCGATCGGGTATGCCCTAGCAGTCCCTGATATCAGATCTTTTTGGATGAATTTTGCGTCCCAAATCCCTGTCGAGTTATATTCATCAATGAACTATTTTGCGCTACAGCAGACTTGTACCGACTTTCCTTGTAATTCACCTGTTCATGAGAATTTGCACATCTTAGCCCAAGATGAGGATTGATGTATTCTCATTTTTGTTTTCGCAAAGCATGGATCCAAGATCTATAAGTAGGACCGCATATCTGTAATAATTTTTTGCTATACCGCAGATCGAGATTTATCCCAAATTTAACACGAAATGTGTCTCCATTTATTCTAATACATGTTGATCGGTTTAATAAATTGGTCTCCGGACTGAGGAATTGGTCTAATTTTCCATAATTTGTTTACAAAATTGAAACTTGATCCCTCTCGATCCAAAATTGGCATGAAAGAGATTGCCTTTAGCCTAAAACCCCCATTTTCCCATCCTTTCAAAAATCACGAGGCACACCCTTGACTTGTGTTACAGGCAAGTGCTCCCATATCTAACAACACAAATATATCGCTACCTCCCGGTGGTGATGTCATGTGCTAGTCATTTTTCTTTAAAGAGGTAAGGGATATACATAAACTCAAAATTCTGACCATTCCAACTTGAGCATATAAAAGTTACGTGAACGTGCAGATTGATATTTTTTGTCCCATTTTGCAAAATTTTTATGAACAGGTAGAACATGCTGATCATACTTGGTAGGTATAACAGAGTTAGTAAGAAGAAGTTCTAGTTAAGATTTTTGGGAATCTTTAGATCTGTAGAGAAAGTTCTAGAACATCCACAAGTTCAGAGAAGTCTGTAGCTTATTTATGGGATGAAGTCTCATTGGGTCCAATACTACAGTCCCGACTACAGTGCATGGATATGTGATGCTAGCACAGTGCCAAGTCTACAATTCATATTTAATTATATAGGAGAATGCTTAATATTCAACAAGTCCTTTTTAGGGAAGAGTAATATAAAACTGTTATTAAGTTATCGGGGTCTTTGGCTGAAGTTATTTGAGCAGTGTTGAGGAAAATGGTCATGTGTTAGACCGTAGATTAGTTTATATTGACATGTAGATACCAGGATTTGCGGCTTTTGTTAATAAATCTACATTTATGAAGTATATACTTGTAGTTGCCAAGTGATGTGTTTATTCTGATATCAGAATTATCCAGAACATTCTTTACACCGTTTTGCCGCTGAGTATGAAAATCATATTTGTCCTTTTGGATGACATTTATAACATAGTTTTTAATTTTATGCACCGTCGAGTCTCCCTCATATGTGTGTATCGTATAATATTTGCATAATTAGGGTCTCCGAAACTCGAATTTTTAGAAATTTGCAGGCTTCGAAGCTAAATTTAGCCAAATGATAGCTTTAGAGGCAAATATTTTCCCAAAAGGGAACCTTAAGAACTGATGGGGATCTTAAGCTAGAGATGCGTGAAATGGGGGATTAAGGGTCGTACGGGACGCGTACCTGTGCCAAATCCCTATGTCAGTGCCCCGCCCCCAGATATCGAGAGCTTTCCAGAATCCATTGTCGCAAAATGCATTACCCAGATTAATCAAATTAGTTTTCTAGACCATGTTTATACATGTTCCAACTCAGAAAAAAACATTTACATGTTTGAAATAAACTGGGAAAAACGTGAATCTATACTAAAAACAAACGAAAACAATTAATTTTGAAGATCTAGATAAAAATGATTCATTGAGTTCAATTTTTTCATAAAAAAATACATTTTAAAAGTTCTAAATGCTAAAGAACCACCAATTTTACCATTCCATAGACAAGGCACAAACCCCTAAAGGCATCTCATTCGGTGCCCATTTCCATCCGTGAAGCCGTTACCAGCCCAAGTCGGCTAAAACCTACGGTTAGGAGCGTAACGAAAAGACCAGAAAACTTACCCTAATCTGTGCGTTGCACTAATAGTTGTGTAATCGTCGTCAGGTCAAGTAGGGGCACAGTTACGATCGAAAATATCACGTTTTTGTCGGGTTGAATTCAACCCAGTGACCCTCGATTGTTTTTTTGTTCCATAGCCGAGATATCTTCTACATTTTGGTAAGATTAAACTCACGTAAAAAGGGTACTTTGTTTTATTTTTCGGCACTGTTCGGCGACGCGAAGGAACAACATTTTTTGTAAACAAGCCCACGTGGTACCAGTTCCCGGATGGAAATGGGCACCGAATGAGCATTTCGGGGATCGTGCAATGGTCTTTTGTACAAGCATTTCTGACTTGTAGCACTGGGAACGGTGTTGTAAATTGCAGAGTGCCAAAGCATAATGCAGTGCAGGGAACTTCTCTCAAATTCTTTACAAGTATTATCCTCTGTTTCCAACTCCCCAAGGTTTTTGATCGTAGTAGTTTCTGATATTGCTACAATATCGTCGACTTGATTTTGGCTGTCATTTGAAATAAACAAGTTCCTAAATTATTTTTAATAAGCCTTTCGGAAGTTTCAACAGTTCCATTTCATTGGCATACTTTAATAAAACTTAATGCAAACATTTACGATTTGAATAGCGAAATCTTCACAACGACGTGAATTTCTTTTCTCTTTTGGCGGCCATTTTGAAATTCGAGATGGCTACTAATGTTGATGACAAATTCGTGCTATACTCTCATAACTCTTTGGTGTATTTTTTATAGATAAAAGTTATAGTTTGGCCTAAAAAATTGTATGGTATCTGTCCATAAATGACTTAGTTTATTGATATATAGGTTCAGAATACCACTAAAATGGCGCCATTTTGATTTTTGGCCAATCTTAATTCGCACTCACTTCCTGAACCTTGCATCAGGCATTTTTGTGCTCTATAATACCCATAGTCATACCATACCAGACATATAAAGTTATGTTCTAAATTTTCATCACTGGGTTCAAACTTTTCTGGTTTGAAGTCCCCTGCACTATTTTTTAAATATTCCATTTTTTTTCATTTTTTTAATTATTTTGTATTTCTTATTATTATTTATTTTTAATTTATTTGGATTGTTTATTTATTATTTTTTATTTTCCTTATGTTTTTATTTTTATTTTTATTTATTAGGCCACATTCTTCCAGTTTTGGAAATTTATTTTTTGCAATTCTTTATATTATTTCTTTATATTTATTTATATTAATTTGTTATGATATGAGTTTGTATTTTCCATTGATTATACCTATCAAGAAATTCCATTGGAAACCCGCCAAAAGGCTAAAGAAAATCATATGAAGTCCCCATCACAAAAACACTTTGGTCTATTTTTATATACATGTGCATAATAAGCTTAATAATAAATTTCTAAGTAACAATAACAAATACAGATATCAATAAAAAATAAACACATAATAAACAACAACATAATAACATGACTAAAACTAAATAAAAAATAAATAAACAATAAAAAAAAAATAATAAAACTAATATTAATAAATAAATATTAATTGACTTATTTTTTCATCATCTTCTCTGCATTTGGCATCTGTGGGGTTGGGACTCACGTGTTTTGACGTTTTCTCCTCTTAATTCACACTTTCCTATAGTTCAGGAGACCGTTACGTGGTCTTTGATGTTTCTCGCATTTCACACCTTTTCCTATAGTTCAGACCGTTACATGTTGTTGATCGTTTTCTCCCCAGTTCACAACCTTTTCCTATAGTTAGATCGTTACGTGTTTTTGACATGTTCTCTGCATCTCATACTTTTCCTATAGTTCGAGACCGTACGTGCTTTACAGATCGTTTCCTGCATTTCAACACCCGTTTTTCTGTAGTGGAGACCTTTATTTGGTATTTCCCCTTTCCATGTTTTCTCTGCTTTGCACAACCTTTTTTCTAATACGTTGTTGAGACCGTAACGACTTTGTAATCGTTTTCTCTGCATTTTGACACATTTTTAGTTGAGACCTTTACGTCGTTTTTGACACGTTTCTCCTGTTTCTTCTGGCACTTTACACCTTTTCCTGTAGTTTGAGACCTTTTCGTATTTTGACGTTTTCTCTGATTGACACCTAGTGTTCTGTAGCTGAGACCATTATGTGTTTTTGAAATGTTTCTCTGAGCTTTCTCGGCACTTGACAACCTCTTCGGTAGTTGACAATCGTTTCTGTGTTTTTGACATGTTTCTCTGCATTTGACACTCCTGTTCTGTAGTTTAGACCTTACGTGTTTTGAATACGATTGACAGTAAATGGCCCGCCATAGATAAGAAGCATTATCAAGGGATAAGGCGCCTTATCCCATTCAGATACCGCCTACATAGTATATTTTATTTTTACGAATCTGTAAAGCGGATTGTATCTGTGTTATTGGGCAAGATTTAGTCATAGGATATTAGATCCAATATCCGTATTATTGGTCAAGATTTATGTCCTAGAATTTTATTTTCCAAAGTTCATCCTTAATTACTATTTTTACATTTAAAAATATACCTTTAATTCCATTACTACCCGTTTTAATATATCGATCAGGTTTTTCGATTGGTGTGGAAGCAGTGTTTGATGGGGTGAATTTGGCGACTTATTTTAACAAACACTATGACATCGCTACCGCCATTTCTCAAACCGGTTTATCAGTGGTGGTTATGGTTATGCCTCTATTGACGCCAATATTGCTTGATGTCTACGGATGGAGGGGAACCATTGTTGATCCTAGTGGAATCCAACTTAAATTTGGCCAAGTACCGGAGCCTACTTAGGACCTGTTGCCATACTCAACCCAAGAAATACTCCCGTTTGAAATAGTTCCAACTTCAAGGCAAAACCCTTGGATAATCAAAAGGAGGTACATGTTGGATTAGGCATTATTTCGATTTAAACTTATTCCAGAATTTTCCTTTTATATCAAATGTTTGCTTCGGCTTGGGGAGTGTTTACTGTTTAACAGGTATGGGTGATAGATTTAGTACCCGTCAAGGTATAAGACGCTGGATTTACACTGTATATAGCTTCTTCTTTCGCAGCCTTTGGAGGATTTGGTTGTTTTGTTGGAAATATTGTTTTTCCATTAGTGAACACTAGATTTGCCAACGAAAAGATCTTGTCTTTTCTGCATTGATATCGTCCATGGCTCTTGTAATTATCCAATTTTTTGCAGACATTTACTCCTACGTTTGGACTGTGTTGTCAATCACGGGATTTGGTTTTGGAGAGGAATTGCTGGTGTCTTCTTTCTTCTTTCTTCTTTTATCAAATTCCTCATGCCACCGTATAAAGCGACAAAATGACCAATGCGGTGACATGGATATGCTTCGCATACAGCGTGGGATCTATCTTAAGTGGATTTCTGTCAGGTGTGTATATCTTAGTAAAAATTCCAAGTGAAGAAGTAGTCCAGGCTATAGACCATGTGACCTTGTTATATCATATATATAATGTTTTTCAACGGTTTCTAGACCAGTTTTTCCTGCTGAATCTGAATCCGATGGGTGCCAGACGAAAAACCTAGAGTATTTTCGAAGAAACGCTAAAATTCAAAATGGCCACCAAAACACTAAAAACTCATATGTTATTTACTCAAAAGTTGTCATTGTTTTGCCTGTCCAGTGAAAACACCCATTGTGACCAATTAAAATGTGATTCAGTATGGCTGCCAATACAAAAGATCATCTGAATTATATCTATTTTTGACCGTAGAATAATAACTTGGCATATATACTAATGCTTTAGCAATGAATATGTTAATTGAAACCATTATGAATAGCTTTCAATAAATTTGATAATCAATCAGATAAATAAACCATTCAAATGGCTCCAAAATGGAAAAATTCCTTACTTCATATAGCCAAGAGCTGTAATGTTTGTGTATATCACTATAACTCATTCAGAACAGTTAAAATATCATTACGTAATCAAATTGATTGATATCTGCAAGATGGCATCCTAGATGGGCGACCAATATGGCTGCCAATGTCAGTCAGCAAAGGTCAGTAATTCATTCACGCTGTAGGCTAAAATATATATTTGGAGGTTTTTAGTTGGATTATCACTTCTAAAGATCCCAGTAAGTATTGATCGAATATCCCAATATGGATTGCAATGGACGCCCCAAAACCTACCAAAAACAAAGAAATACGTATTTCTATACCATTAGTGATCAGATTTTTCGCCACTTAGTAAGTGCGATTTCCAGCCATATTGGATACCCATCTGGGATGGCATCTTACATGTATCGATTACTCTGATTACCTAATGATATGTACATTGATTTGATTGACTTACAGGGATATTCACAAACATTACAGTACTCGGTTAGATCCAGCTATCAATTATAGCCATCTTATAGTATGGGAAGCCATCTTGGATGGTATAATGAAGGGATTTATAATCACATTTTTGAAAATATTTCTTATGGTTTTAATTAATTTCTTGACTGTCAAAACGCCAGCATAGATACCAAATTACCAACCTGCAGTCAAAAGTAGATCATGATCAGACACTTTATTGTATTGGCGGCCATATTGAATTCATTGATTACGTGTTTACAGAATTGTCGAAATGAATGTTTTAACGAGACAGGCTGAAAAACTTTTGAGTGAATAAGAGATGAATATTTTGTGTTTTGGTGGCCATTTTTTTTTTTTTTTTGGTTTATACCAAAACATGCTCACGGTTTCTCGTCTGGCACCCATCGGATAGAAGCAAAAAACATAAAAATGGTTTTTTTTAGAAACCGTTGAAAAAACGGTATACTATATATATATTATATATATAATAATATATATATATATTATAGATTGACGCTGCCATAGTCTGCTGGTTGAACATTTATTCTAGAAAACAAAACGTTGGACCTGAATGGCTAGCTTTACAGTGCCATTATCATGGACGAGTTTATTTCAGGTTGGTTGCATTTTTTGTCAAATGAAAGAAAGAGGGTTTTTCCAGTTAATTCGCACTTGTGTTGTAATTGATGGTAGTACAAAAGTCCTTTGGAATCAATCTGAAAAGTCTAAATCGCAGGAAACGCAAAATCAAATTTCATTATGTCCGTCACTAAATATTCATGTTGTGTCATTGTATTTTAATTTTGTGTCGGTTAATTTTCGTTAACTTGCGGGTCGAATTCGACGACAAACAGAGTGTGTAAAAAAACATTAAGGAGAAGAAAAAAATAAAAAAAGTGTTTCAATCTTCGCGAAAAAACTAGGGTACTGTATCAAGGCATAATTGTTCTCGATCAATTTCCGGTTTACCCATCCGATACAATCGGGTGTAAATTTTACCTGAAGGCTGAATATGTAAATCTAAGCAAGCAGCAAAAAGGTGTTCAAAGGCCACCGGTTTGGTGACATAACTTTCAAGAGTGGAACAGATGAACATTTGAGGGCCGTATTCTCAAACGATGTTTAATAAACGGTGGTAGGCCTCCTAAAGTTGTGGTTAGCTAAACGCAATGTTTAAATTAAACCCAGGTTAAATATCTTAACAAGGCGTTTAGCTAACACTGTATTTCAACGCAGTTAAAATCGTCCGCGTAGTAATATCATCCACCGGAACTGTGATTATCTTCGCTATATCATTACGTGGGCGTGAACAATATTTATATGCCAGACAATGCATTCCGTAGTTGTAAATGCAACGCATGAAGCCCACGGGTTAAATTTCAAGAATGTCCCGTTACGCAAGGGAGCTTAGAAATGTTGAAGGATGGAGGACAAAAGCCAGGACCCATATTTAAAACTGTTTTTGTCGTTGTACCGCACTTGCTAGAATTCAATACTATAACAGATAAACACGAGCATGGAAAATAGAAGCAAAAGGAAAATGGACGAGAAGAAATGAACTGAGGGGCTCGAAAAGAAAGATAAGAGAATAAAGGAGGCAACTGGTCAACCCGAGTATCTCCTAGAGCTGCAACATTCAGGATTTGATGACAAAGTGAATGTTAAACTAACGACTTAAATCTCCCGGACCAAAGTCTAAGTTTAACAACGGTTTAGGCATGTTAACGATGTCGGCTAAAATTTCAACAGCGTTTAAAGTTAACAATTGATGTGAGAATCTGGGTTATTTTAGCGGGGGGGGGCGGTTTTTAAATGCGATTTAACAGTGATTAGCGTTAAACATCGTTTGAGGAATACGGGCCTGAAGGTTTTGAACCAAACACGTTAAGAATTCCATGATACAAACTGATATATATCAGTGCGGAAAAAAAAAGTGGTTTTGCATTTCTGTGACTCGATTTTCGGACTAATTCCAATCGTCTCAAAACAAAAAGCGAAATTTTTAAATGTTAAAGGGATAACTTTAACAAAAGGCATAAAACAGGCTTTCTTCGGTCTTTTAATTTTATGTTAATTGAAAACAATTATCTTTTAATCAACAAGAAAATTGTCGAGCACGTCCATTCGACAGCGAAATTTTATGTTTTGAAGTTGTCTTTCATATTGTTTTTGTTGTTCAAATAAAGTAACTATTTAACGATCTCTCGGCAAGCCAAGTTTAATACAGCCGTTAAACAGTTCCAAATACGCGGGAATATTAATGATATAAAAATTAATATGCAACATATATGTGCATGTAGCCGTGGTCAAAATTAGTATGTATTCTCCGTTATGAAGAAAGCCTTTACATTTCTAACATTGCGTGCATAAAAGTAATTGTTTGTATTAAAAAGGGCTAAAAAATCCTGGAAATTCGGGGTCTGCGACCTGGACTCACCGAGGCTTTAACCCTGGACCTCGATTGGTGATCTGGGAGGCCCACACACTATGCCGGCTAATGTGAATGCAAGTTACATGCAAGTTTGTACATGTCTGTGAAATATAAAAAAAGGAGAGGAAAAATCCATAAATAGGTAAAATAATGTTTTCGAACACCGCATTCAGATCCGTTAAACACACCAACAGCTGTAATTATAACACACGCTATCCAAATCCATGTTTAGGACGCTGGTTCTGCTATGTAAAAACGAAAATTCTGCCCAAGTGTTTCTGATTAATTATGTTAAATAAGGGTAGTTGTTAAATAAAGGGTAGCACTTTAAATGTTTACAAAATCGGCGGACAACCACAACTGTTACGGAGATGGGTCAATCATAAACGTTAATGTGTGGGGATTTTGTTCATCCAAAAGAGTTTTAAATGTGTGAGTTTCAATTGTCCAGTTCCCCCAACAAAGTTTTTCTGTATGCTCACGGTTTAATAAGTCGGCAAGGGAACTATTTTGTACAGGATAGTGGACGTAAATAATATGTAACCCCTACCTATGTTTGCTTTAGTCATAATGCATATTTAATTAACGCCTTTTCTTTTACCTCATCTTAGGCTGGATTTATGACCAAACGGAACTACACAACGTCCTTCTGTCTTATTGTTTCTCGATCCTGGCGGTGTGTCCTCAGCTCTCGTGGACATAAGAAGAAAGAGGATAGACAATATTCTCCACTCCCATAGTTAACTGATTTTGGGCCTAACATCCTAGCCAACATATGGGTCACATCCATTAGATATCCAAGGGGTCATGAAATTTTAATGCTACTAATAGTAATATATAGTATTCACTGCCTGAAGTAAAAGCTATTCATCCCTCAACTGTTAACATGTATAAATTTTTGTAATTAAACAAGGCGCCCAAATGCCGTCTTTTGGGTTTAAAATCCGCTTGACCCAAAACTTTTCATTCCCCTTTTTTATCTAATGGTATGTCCCTTATACAGACTCTCTTCAAAAATCTCAATCAAAGATTTTTTTTTTTTTGCCAAAATCTTAATTCATCTCAACTGAAGTTATACTGACTCTTTTTCAATAATGTTTTTCATCAGCTTTCATCAATTGCTAGTTGGTGTAATTTTGGGGTTGGTTTCAAGAGTTATGGCCAATTTCTGAGACAACACCTTGGAAACCCGTTGGTTCCAGTTTCGGCTATCCCGATATATCAACAGAGATGTCATTGAAAAATCTTCAAGACATTCTTATTGAAATTTCATTAAATGGTAGGTGCTGCTCCTTGTGAAATAACAAAAGTGTTCTAATTTATAAGAATCAAAATTGCAATAAATCATGTACATTGGAAAATTTCATCCCGCAAGATGCTACACCCTTTATACCCTTAGTTTCTTGAACCTTCAGGGGAAACTGGCCAAGTGGCAATTTAATCTAGTTGTGGTTCAACTGACCTACGTCCGTTGGGTGCTTCAAATTGGATGAAATAAAACGAGAGGGTTTAGCTTACTATCTGCTCTACAAAATAAAATCAAAATATCTCACAGAAAAAATTTTGGCACATTTATCTATTTTTAATTTAGTTTGATTGGTATAGTTTTTTGGGGACCGTCTGTAGTCCAAAATAGACCCAGAGTCCTTGCATAGGACCTTGCACAATAGTCGCACGAAATGATTTGATGCTTTCTGCCTTGGTTTCCCCTCATATTGACGTTTTTGCCACTTTAGTGGGTGAGCCAGACATGTTGGTCGGTATCACCTGGGGGCAAAGAGGCATTTATACCAAGGCTATCTCATACCATGACATACACACGAAATTATGATGGTCATTCTGTAGGGTAGCTTAAGCGAGCTAGCGCTCGCAGAGATTATACGGGGGTCACAAATTGAAAAGTTGTCATTTTTTTGAATTGCGACCAAATTGTGCGTATGATCACAAGGAGTAAAAAATGTATATTTGTGATATCTCAGACTTAACTCCTACGGATTTATAAGTTGAAAACCGTTATTATATGTCAAGGGTAAAATTTGCTTCTACAGGGGTCAATACTTAAAAAAACTGCTTTAATTTCAGTGGAAATGGTCTCATATTGTTTTTATGTTTCTCCATATAAATAAGGATAGTTTCGCCCATCGGGGCAAGGTGAATTAACAAGTTACGTAACGCACCTCATTATTACTACCCATATAACCCATATACCCTCGTAATGGTAAAGGGGTTTGTGTTGGGTGGTACTTGTGTACTATACATTGTACATTGGTTCCAACATACTTTTATTTTACTTGGTATACATTACAAATAGATGAGACCATTTCACTGAATTAAAGCTTTTTTTAATATTTGACCCCTGTACTTGTCAGCCATGAGCATTTTAAGATAAGGGGTAAATTGAAAAAGGGTAAATTTTTGCAATTAAACTTTGCTGTTGTAACATTCCCATATGAAACATTTGAAACCAATTTTAAACAAATGGCATCTTTATCTTGAACAACCTTTGGCCCATAGGGCAAACACAAAAGATTGTATTTTTATTCCTTGAGACAAGATAGCATGTCTCTACACCTTTTAACCCTCGTATGAAATGCCTAAAAATTTTACCCCTGTTAATTCCCCACCTTAAAATGCTCAAGAACTTCAAAGTGACATCATCGATATTTGGAATTAGCAGGCCAATGTTGCCTAGAAACCATCAAAACATTTTGTGCAGACTCTTGTGTAATGTCCGTATGGCTCCCGCAAGGACGATTCTGGATTTGTTGAATATAAGCGAAAAAAAGTTTTGTTCCCAGAGGTCGCACAAAAAAGAAATGCGAAATGCGAGTTTTTCAAAAAAAAAAAATTGACAATGAAATTCCCCAGAAATGCCTCAAATCACACCAAAATGGAACTCAACAGTTGCAAACCATATTTTACTGTAAAATTATTAGTTTTTTTTTTCTCTCAGTTCATGAAATTAAAAAGATTAAATGCGATTAAAATGGCTCCAAAATCAAAATGCGCGCGGCCTACTGAAAACAAACGTTTTTGCCCAATCATGAAGCAATAAGAGAAGGGCCCAAACACCAGAAGTCTAACCGATTCAAGTGGATATAAATAGTGCAAGAAAGTTGTTTTTACCTAAAAAACTTGCAACATAAACTATGTTCTCATACTTCTAAATAGTCTTGGAATAATGTGGCAAAAGTCTAGAAAGAATCAACAATCAGGAACACGATCCTGTGGTTGTGCCTAGCTCTATGTCTGCGTCTGAATTTGAGAAGCCTACATTATTAGAGAGTTTCCCAGTAAGACATGTACGCTTGATAAGACAACATACATGTATTATTGCCAATGATTACAAACATTGCCAATTGTTCACTGACTTCATGTGGCCAACATGAAGTTCTTATTAAAAGTTATTTAGAAGGCTGCCACACGTCCAGTTGTTCACCATGTGAACCGCTTTGCTCTTGGAGAAATTTAGCAGTCTTCACACAATACCGAGATCGTCCTTTTGAAGGTTAAGAACGATAATTATGCGTCAGTACTTAGACACGAACAAAGACGTTCTTATACTTGTTCTTCTTGATATATGTCGGCGGGATTCGCCACTGTCGACCACTCCGTCCTTTTGAATAGACTGGGAAATTATTTTGGGTTAAATGGTATTGTTGTGTCATGGTATTATTTCTTAAACATACCTGTTGACTGTGAGTGTGTTCTTGCTAAGCTTACCGCTTGCATTACTAAAGGTCAACCGCTGGCTGATGCAAAACAAGTTGCAGCTCAATCGGGATAAAAGTGAAGGCGATGTCATTGCCAGCTAGTGTCATTTGCAGATTACCTGACATTCAGCGCTTAATAATGCTTTCATCAGACCCTCGTCGTCTGTTAAAATAGTTTGAATATATCATCTCATATTTATGCCTTGTTTACCACTTTCGCATTTATGGTACATCTATGGTACATTCCTTTTTTGACCCAAGATGCTTGCTATCACGCCATCGGAGCACTTGTCCTGTCCCGCGTTGACAGGGCCAACTCCACTGTGCATAGTGTTCGCGAATGTGACCTTAAACCCCTGTAGCATATGCAGAATAAAGCAGCGCGTCTTGTCTTTGCGTGTGACAGGGACACCTGCTCTGCCGACCTATTGCGCTCCCTTCATTGGCTTCCTGGTAAGGATTGAATTTATTTTAAAATTATGTTATTTGTCTCAATTTTTCACGATCTTGCTCCATCACATTTTAATAATCAATCTTGTGCATGCTCAGAGTGAAAGCACCACGTCAGAATATAAACACAGACTGCGATCCTCTTCCGATTCCGCAATACTCATCGTGCCGCGCTACCATATCGTCGTGGGTTCTGCATACTGTCGAATCAGCATAAATGCTAGTTCTGAGAAAACGTCGTTTGAAAGTTAGAGTAACTCATGAATGCGTGTAATTAAATGAAATAAAAGGAAATGGCTGTTTTAAGTGGTGTATGTTAAAGACATGAATGGTTACTAACTGACGATAGTGTACAAATATATACTGACATGAGAGACTCTTGTTAAAACTATGGGCCCGAGGTGACTGCAATAGTGCTATTTTGCTGAGGGGCGTAGCCCCGAAGCCAAAATTAGCACTATTGCAGTCACGGAGGGACAATAGTTTTAACGGAGGCTCGAATAAGGCAGTATATATTTGTGTATATACGTCATTAATATATTCATTGTTCAGTGAGTGGTTAAAAGATTTTATTACAAGAATGAGAGTAAAAATTGTCATATTAATTACCATGTCATGGCAGCCATTTCTGCAGTCATGTCATTTCCTGCTTGCATTCACCAGTTCCAAATAGTGCAGGTTCCCAATAGTTCCAAAAATTTCAAGTTCATTAAAGTTCATTAACACCTTAAGTAACTTCAATAGTTGCAAAGTTATAAAATGCACCAACAGTTAAATTTTCAAGTAAACCGTACCCGAGCGGCCATCAAACAAATTGTCAAATGGATCGCGGCAGAAATTCACAAATTCCAATAGTTCAGGGTTCCAAATAGTCCAAAAAATTGCAATTATGAAAGTTAAACACCTCAGTAACTTCCAAGTTGCAAAGTTAGAAAATTCCAACAGGTAAGTTTCCAAAGTCTCCACGCTTTTAATCCACGTAAAAAATCCAAGATGGTTATTTCAAAAAGTTCATGCAAACATCAACAATTTACATTCTGAAGTTACTGTGGTAAATTATTGGTTGGAAAGAGTACCGAACAAGCCAGGGAAGTTGAAGGTGGATGGGTTTTGGTGCTGACACTGCATACGGTGTTACTAACATCCTGAAGAACATAGGACACTTAGCTGTAATTTGTCATCAGATAGCTGTTACACGTGGCTCAAAGAAGATAGCGGCCTGTCTCAACAACATCGCAGAAGGCTTGGATGATCCCATTTGCATTGGACGGAAGACCATCGTCGATGGAACCTGGTGTGATCATGGTTACAGTAGAGGGAGCTGGAGTGACAGTACTTACAGGTAGTGTGATGGAACTCCTTGTTGAGGGTAGCAGAAATTATGTCAGACATTTCCTCCTTCTTTTCTTCGCTAGTGGTAACGTAGTATTTATTGAGGTTTCAGAGCGATGGCCAGACATGTCATAATGTCACGGGACGCATCCACCATGGTCAAGAAGCGTACAGGTTGTAGCCCGCCAAACAGTGATTAGTATATTCTATGGTGGCCGCGCTAGCTGATCTTTTTATCTTCATTGAAGTGTGTCTCTGCCAAGGGGTGCATTATCATACCATACATAATCGGATTCTGCAACTTCTTCTTCGGCCACATCCAACCCACACTTAGGATTAAGCTCTAGATACCTCTTCAATGTTGCAACAGGACAACGAGAATTACCAGGAATACTATACATCCTACTCCTGGGCTCTTCCATCATCACTGGCATGGTTCTTGGGTTGTTGGTACCAAGGTCTTTCAGGCTGAAGTACTTCCCGTTCATTTTCTGACATATGTGTGAAGTATGAAATGTTCAGGTCTCAGATCCTCAAGTTCTCCATTCCCCTATTGGCGAAGTAAATCATAGTATCTATAAAGACCTTATCTTGCAAGGCCACTTGCTGTTCACAGGCGAGATAATTTGAGGCGGTCCATATCGGGCTTGGAGATTGGAGGGTGTTTCTTCACAACAGCCTTTCCATTTTGCTTCAGGGTATGCAGTAAAAGCTTTGAATGCCTTTTTGGGAGACAGGGAACTCGATGCCTTTTATTATATCCATACCTTTCTCTTTCAGGAAATGTCGCTGCAGACCAAATCATATCGCTTGGATAGTTTCTTGCTATACAGATTCCTGATATTCTCACACAAGCGTAAAATTTCGCCAAAAAGCAAGACATCCAGATCGGCAGTGTTGAGTTGGTCATGCTCGGACGTCAGCCTGCTTACAATATTCATCAAACACGGACACGCTGTACTAAACCTGCTTTTTAGGTTCCACACTGTCAGCACCATCGATGAAATTTGACATTTCTTCGTAACTAAGAAGATGAATTTGGCTGATTTGTAGCCGGGCCATCACTCACGGTGGTACTTTCGACGTATCCATTTTACCATTTGTTTTGATTTGCGGGGAAATGATGTCGTCTGCGCGAGTAAGGTCAAATCATGATACACAGGGCTGACATTGTGAAGAAATGTACAGCGGTTTTATATAGGAGGTCTCATTATTCTTCATCCCTAAAATGTGTCGCCAAAGTTCACTCTATCGATGTTTTACAAACTGTGTCGTGAGTAGTTGCTAAAATTGGAAGCCGTAAATAGTCTTTTTTGGAAGCGGTAAATTGTTCTTTTGAGAGCCGTAAATAGTTCTTTGAGAGCCGTAAAAATAGTCTTTCTGCAGAATGGTATGTTTATATTGATCATGTGGTGCACTTTTAACCAATCATATGAACAAGAATATATGAATGAAGTTATATAATATTTAAAATACCAAAGAAAAAAACTGTTTTCTTATTCAAAATGGCCACTGAATGTGATTTGACGTTTGTCAAATAACCAACTGTTTGATTCGCTGTGTTCTAAGGAGGCGAATACGTATTCGACTGCATGAAAACCCGTTGATTTCTAATGGTGGTATGGTGAGATACTATATCCGGGTTTTAGATTTAAAATGATGATGCTGATGATGCCACGATGATAAGAAGAACGATGCCGGTGTGAAGGCAGAGATAGTCCGGTGGGAGCCATAGTCTGGGCTCCTAGACGATAACGGAATAAAGCGTGAACCCAATGTTGCGTAAAGAGTCACTGAATCGATTGCCCCGATGTTCACATTGTTCCCGGACTATAGTACGCGGACAATGGTTAATTCTACCCCGGGTGATGATGATGGCAAAACGATGAAATAAGGAAACATCGAGCTTGACGACGACAATGATGCTAATGATCGATGATGTGATGATGATGATTGATGATATGATGATGATGATGATGGTGATGATGATGATGAGACGATGATGATGGACGACGATGTGAGGACAACGAATTCAAAAAATTACAAACTCTTACAAATTTGGCTACTAAAATTTAATATCTTTAATTAGTCGCAATATGTTTTAACTAATTTTGCAGAAAAAAAACATAAAATTTCAGGATAGATGCGTTAGGAGCGAACACAAACTGTAGTGCATATTATATAAAATTAAGAATAGTATGCATGTTTGCAACACAATAAATATTGGCTGGACGTAAAAATTGAGCTCAGAAATATTTAAAAGGTAAATGGAATTTCATAACTTCAAAGTTTTGGAGGATAAAAGTTGTCTTGGTTTTCTGAAATTTCTCATAACATGTCGTCGGTTCTGCATAGTGTAGAATCAACATCTTAAATGCTAGTTCTGAGAAAACGCGTTTGAAAAGTTTGAGGTACTATGAATGCGTGTAATAAATGAAATAAAAGGAAATGGCTATTTTAAGTGGTGTATGATAAAGGCATGAATGGTTACTAACTGACGATCGTATTCAAATACAAAGAAACAACGTTTACTTATTCAAAATGGCCACGACTGTGGGTTCGATTGTGTGTCAAACCCCAAATGTTGATTCCGCTGTGCTCTAAGGAGTCGAATACGTATCGACTGCATGAAACCGTTGATTTATAAGGTGTTTTTTTTTTTTTTTTTTTTTTTTTGTTTTTTTTTTTTTTCGTTGGTGAGATTACTATAGCTACGGATCTTTTACGATTGAAAATGATGATGACAGATGCCATGATGATAGAAATAACGATGGCGGTGATGATGGTGGCAATAAAACGATGAAATAAGGAAACGTCGAGCTGACGACGACAATGATGCTACTGTCATGATGATGATGATGATGATGATGATGATGATGTGATGAGATGATGCTGATGATAATGATGATGATGATGCATGATGATGATGTGTGTGGATGATGGTGATGAGACGACCACGACGCCGTTACGAGTCTAAGATATGAAACGACGACGAGGAAGACGTCTATTGCATTGTGTTATGTTACCCAAACCATGCAAATGGTATACAAACGACTTCCATAAGCGGTTAAAGTGGGAAACATTGCACTGTTGCATTATCGTTGTTGTAAAATATAGCCGAAGGATGGCCCACATGACCAACCCAATTCAGAAAACTTACAAACTCTTTCAACTTGGCTCCTTAAAATTAATTCTTTAATTAGTCGCCAATGTGTTTTAACTATTTTTGCAGAAAAAAACAAATTTCAAGAAAAAATACGTTAGAAGGAACACAAAACAATTGTAGTGCATGTTATATAAAAAAATAATAAATAGTATGAATGTTGCAACACACAATTAATAGTGGCTAGAACTGTTCAAAAATTGAGCTCAGAAAATATTTAAAATGTAACTGGAATGTTTCATAACTCAAATGATTTTGGAGGATAAAGGCGGTCTATTTCACGTTTTCTTAAATTTCTCATTACATATATAGTTCCTATCTTTTAAAGTAATGTACACGCTCAAAATAAATACCAAACTTGAAACGAATTAACAATGAAATGGGTAATATACTCATAAGATCTAACATAATCTAAACAATTTAGAGGGCACTAACGCTTATACAAACACCTTCCCAAAGAAAATATCAATTTGTTCCTGAAAGGCGAGTTTTTTTTTTAAATGATGTATATATTAGTAATTATTTAGTTTTGCAGAATATCCAAGTTAATATCAAAGAAAATCAAACTTTCGCAATATGTTTACAAGTCTATTTTTGTAACACGGTTTAATAATAATAATAAATAGTTCTTATAAGGCGCAAAATCTTCAAGAGAACTCAGAGCGCCGTAACAGTTTACTAAGGGGTGGGGTGTTAAACACCCCGAGAATTCATAATTATAAAGCAATAGATGCTTTCGATGTTGGTATACCCGTTGATAGCATTGGTCCACCGTTTTCTACTGCTTCCAACATAACCTAGTATGCCGTCACAATGACGTCAAAGTTCACAAGTTGGCAAAAGTGGTCATTTCCACAGACACATATCAGACTATAAAATTAAAAAATGAGATATTGCATACAAAAAGGTAGGAATATTGGATTTTCATGCGGGTTTGGCCCCAAATGATATGAAAAATGACTAGTTTTTAATCAACATATAATTTTAGAGCCATACAGTGCACAATATTTAAACAAATGAATTAATAACTAAAGGGTAATGCAGTATCATTTACAGGCGAATAATGTCCTCGAGGTCGGAAAAAACTAAATAATGGCGCCTATTATTTTTATTTTTTCCCGCCCGAGGATACATTATGAGCCCATAGATGATACTACAAAACCTTTATTTCTATTTAACTAACTAAAAAAATTGATTTTATTTTGTTTGTTTGTACAGGTTTTAAGTTAATATGCCTTATTTATGTGATTAATGAAAATAAATGATAAGAAAATGCTTTAGCGGCTCATTATTGCAGAATAATGGGCAGTAAACTGACCAATAAGAATGCTGCATTTTCAATAATGGGTATAGTAGAGGTAGTAGAACCACTACCACCAATCGACTTCGACGCTAACCCCGGTGAGGGTGCTGCCTTCACATTTGTTTCGCCAAAATTAGCAGAATGATGTGAAATAATTATATGGAAGACTTAACGAAAGTTTTTAACGTTTTTGCGCACCGATGGAAAGTTTACCTGGGTGGTAACTCCTCCCCTTTGGTAATACGAGGGTTAATGTCACTATGCCCCCCCCCCCCAAAAAAAAATATAAATTTGGTGTATTTGTACAAATGTTAAAACTACAAAACTTGGATAATTCT
>JAMKCH010014292.1:0-41004 GCA_023653785.1 Ophioderma brevispina
ATCCCCCTCTCACTCTCTCTCTCACTCTCCTTCTTCTTTCTCTTATTTTCTCTCTCTCTCTCTCATACACCTGTCGTTTACTTTAAAGCTTTTTTCCTTGATTTATCCTTTTCAGTATGCCGCGCTTGCTATATACGAAACTGGCCATTTAACCTCCAGCTTCACGACGAAGATTTTCGCGCATCACTAATTGAATTTTTTCAACACTAAACTAAATTGAACATCATCAAACTTAATCCCGTTGCATCAACCCATTACTTACAGACCCCATATCACATCTCAAACATGTGACCACCCATTCCTTCCATCACACCCCAAAATTCTGGTTCTGACTCCGCTATCACACTGACGACAGCATTCAACACACTAATAAACCATCAATCAATGACTCATTTTCCCCCCCCAAATATTCCATTTCACTGCCGTAGTAAATAACAAAATCAATGAAGAAATCACTTACTACCTTGATCACTCAACCATTCTTTCACTGTCTAAGCATTTTCAGAAAATGGCTTACTGACACCAAGTCACCCCCTCACGTAAATGGCTACACGTACATTCCAGGACCTCTCCCGTGGCATAGGAAGGGGAGTTTGTCTTTACATAAAAAATCACCTCTCATACAAAATCCCTCGACACAAACCAGGACCAGAATTTGACTCACTTTTCATCGATCTCACCATTAACACCAACAATAGACCTAAACACATAACGGTCGGAGTTTACGTACAGACTGCATGCAACACCCAATCCAAAATTTTAACAACAGCTTTCGAGCAGCTTCTTCCTCATTGCAACTAAATAAAACCTAACCACGATGTCTATAGTGTCGGGTACTTAATATTCAATCTGTCTTAATTATTCCACGCATTCCACACATCATGACTTTATTAAACATCACGTGCAAACTCCCTACATCCCCAAAATTAACAGACCTACAAGAATTACGCTTAACACAGCCACAGCTCATTACATTATCACCAACTCCACGACACATAATCCACCCCAGGGAATTTTGTCACAGACAACTACAGCGTCACTTCCCATATTCTCTTACATGCTCTTAAGCATAAGCATGCTAAAAAAACACAATCACTAAACGAGACTGCAGAGATCGCAACATTCGCACATTTAACCTTAGACTCAACACTGAATCGTGTGAACATATACTCCACTGACAATGACCTTAACAAAGCGTACAGCAACTTCATCACCACTTATACCAACATTACACGAATCATTCCCCTTTCAAAAGAAGCAAGACCATAAAAAATCGTAACCACAAGCACCCTGGATGACAACAGCAATTTCCCAGTCAATCAAACACAAGCACGGCCTCTACAAAACCCATATCTGAAGAAAAACACACCAGCAACCAAACCACATACAACAATACAAAAACAATTACTCACACTAATTCTTATTGCCAGAAAAAACACAAAACAGAACAAATTCAAGAAACCGTAAAAAATGATCCTTACCAAAACCTGGACATTCTCACAACATTTTAGGCAGGAAAGTATCTACTAAACAAATCCCTGACAATTTCACTCATAATATAGCGATAACTGACCCGCTTGAATATATCTAAACGATTCAACGATCCCTCTTAGCTAACCTGGGCAAACTCTTGGCTAGCAATATTCCACCTCCCAATAACCCAGTTAATAAACACCTTTCCAAAAATACATTCACCTCAATTTTCCTGAATCCAGTCACTGTAGATGAAATGCACACACTTCGCGCCACCTACTAAAACCTGTAAACTTGCAGGTGCCGAGTATATAGATCCTGGGATGGCTAACAAATCATATGATAACATCATCACACCATCTGATGCACATATTTAACCATCATTCTCCACCGGAACATTCCCCAGACCCCCTCAAATCAGCCAAAGTAATTCCTATTTATAAAAACAAAGATGCAAATAACATTTGGCATTTACAGCTATTTCTGTTCTTCCATCTTTTTTCAAAACTACTCTACTTGAAAAAAATCATGTACACACGTCCGTCTACTTCTTCATAAACACATCTTATTCTCTTTTTCTTTCTTTTCTTTTCTTCTTCTTTCTTCTTTCCTTTGTGGTCTTTGTCGATGACAATACGGTTTTTTTAGAGGCCCAAACTATCAACTTACATGGCACTCCTTGAACTAACAACCAAACATACAACCTTGCACTATGAAAAATAAACTCCACACCATGGGAGTGATTCCTGGATCTCTCAAGGCTTTCGACACCAATTGACCACACTTCTTCTCACAAGCTTTGCATTACGGTGTCCGTTGAGTAGCCTTGGAGTGGTTCGGATTCCCTAACCAACCGCTCACAATCAATTTACGTACACTCCCTCCACCGCTCAATCCATCAAACCCTATCGCAGTTGGCGTCCCGCAGGCTCAAATCCTTGGACGCCCTCCTCTTCATCATTTACATGCATGACATCACTAACATCTCTAACAAACTAAACTAATAATCTTATTTGCAATGACACAAACATTTTTTCTCTTCAAAAAAACCCTAACATTAATGAGCTCTTTAACAGCATGAATCACGAACTCACTCGCAAAACTCACTGACTGGTTCGGGCAACACACTTTCTCTTCTGTTTCAAAAACTAACTACCATGCTTTCCTCTACATCCCAACACCAATCACAATCAAACATTACAATAGATAAAACCAGCCATCTCCCAGGTACACCAACCAAATATTTCATTGGCATCACAATCGACGATAAACGAACATGGAATGAACACATCATCTCTGTCACTACCAACGCTCTCACGCAATTGGCAATATAACAGAGTTAAACACCACCTTTCCAGACCACACTTAAATCAACTTTACACAACACACTAGTTCTCCCCTACATTAGCTACTGTAATAAATCATCTGGCCTCCAACTATCATTCATGACTCACCAAACTAAACATCACCAGAAATGGGCCATTCGCACTACCAAACTCATCCCCCTAGAAACTCACCTTTGGTCCATTATTTCCTCACTGAAAAACACTTCAATTAGATCACCTT
The DNA here is from genome assembly GCA_023653785.1 of Ophioderma brevispina. Lineage (NCBI taxonomy): Eukaryota > Metazoa > Echinodermata > Ophiuroidea > Amphilepidida > Ophiodermatidae > Ophioderma > Ophioderma brevispina. The sequence goes on from JAMKCH010014292.1 coordinate 3,040, forward strand.
AAACACTTCAAACCCGCGTCTTCATTTTGACTATCCCAACAATCGTTTACCTCCGAACTTTAGCAATTACTTTATCACTAAACGAACAAATCCACGCTATAACCACCATACAACCGCAAACTTTCATCTTCCCCTCCAAAAGCTTCCGCCTGAAAGACTTTTTTTATTCAGTATCAACAGCAATCGCAAACTTGGAATTCTTCCAATCCATCACAACAATAACAACAAAAATACTTTTTAAAGCTCAACTCAAAAAACTTTTCATCACTCAAACCAGTCCAATCTTATAATTTTCCCCAGGTCTTTTTTTCTCTCTCACTAGATCTTCATTTCATTACTAATCTCTCTCTTACTTTTTCTCCATTGCCTTTTCTCCACCTCGATACCTCTTCTCTCTGCTTCCCCCTCATATGCAAAGTACTACATACCTCAGCAAGACATTTGAAACTGACATTGTCCATTTCCCGTAATCCTTTTATTCCCGTTAAGGTGTTTGTGTAGCATTAGACTATATAAAAATTGTTTGTTTTTTGTTGTGTTTCTTTGTTATTTATAGATTTAACCTATTATATTTTACTAACAGCCCCTACTTGTGTCATTAATTTGTAATCTTGAGTATATTTTACTTGTATGGTTTACAGGCCCAGCAATATCGATCAGCCCTAAGGTTTGTCTCATTACTGGTCCTAGCATTCAATAAATCCCTAACTCCCTCAAATGCTCTTTTTAGCACAGTTTGCAACTTATACTTTATGTATATACTTAATATAACTGTATTATTCCTTTCTGGTTTCAAGTAAGATATTTATGCTGAATAAATACATTGAACATTGAACCTTGAACATGATATTGTGATGATTTGATGTAGTAATGCCTTATTTTAAAAAAAGCCCCCCCGCCTACCCTATTTTTGAAAATTTCTGTTACTTCCACTACACACCCCTTTTTTTGGGCCTTATGTATAGCTCATATATTCCCAAATTCTCACTACGAGTGTTGTATTATTGTGAGCATACCACTTCTCCTAATGGATTTTGTATTCAACTCTTACATTTTAAATTTCGTTTTTTCTTATCTTGACTTTGACTACAGGAGTGCCTAATCCCTGTTTTTATTTAAACTTTCATTTCTCTCGCGCATGTATGATAATGTTGTATAAGCCGCTTTTTTGATTGATGGAAGATTGTATGAAATAAAAACCAGCTTGAATATTGAAAGGTTAATTGAACCACTGAAAACGACTTATTCATTCCGTGAATAAAATCATGAAAAACAACGTGCCGCTTGCATTTCACCATAGAAACCTTTATGTTTGAGGAGCTAGGCATTACTTCATTGTATTCTGCTGTTATTTGGTCAGTAATATTTTTTACGTCGGCCCCACCCCCAACCCCCCCACACCCCAGCTCCCCCACGCCGCCCAACCCCCGCCACCCCCCCCCACCCCCGCCCCCCCCCCCCCCTCCCCCCCCCTCCCCCCCCCCTGCCCCGACACATCACAACCCTCCTCCGCACCAACTCCACCCCCTCCACGACCAGACCCGGGCCGTTCCTGCCAGTAGGCAGAAGAGGAGGAGAGGTTGGAGAAGATAACTAAGACGAAAGAGGCGGCTCCCCTCCCCACCACGCGACGCCCAATCGGTATCCTCCCCGCTGCAACCCCCCTACCGTGGCGCCCCTTCCCTCTCGCCCCCCTGCCCCCACCGCCCGCCCCTCACTGTTGCGCGAGGCCCCGCCTCTCTGGACGCCTACGCCGTAAACCGCTATAGAGCGGGGTCCCCAAGGGGCGGCCCCCGTATCCTGTGTCACCCCGAACTGGCGGCCTATCCTGTACGGCCACCGCGTAGTATGGCCCGACGCCCAGCCTGCCGACCCCGCTCTGTCCGGCGACGACCCCCCCCCACCCCTGGCCGGACAGTTTTTTCCTTTTCCCCTTTCTGAATTGCTTAGATGTGCAGGCTGTGATATCAATTACCCACAGGCCAGTTATCAGTCCCTATGATCTAATAAAATCTCAATTCACTTAGCACAGATCAGTAAACTTTCCATTCACCAGTGTAGTTGAAAATACACCCCCCTGGTTTTTTGTGTATTATATAGAGTACCTATGTAATATTTTATATCATCCCCTACTTGTGTCATTATTGTAATATTGAGTATATTTTACTTGTATGGTTTACAGGGCCAGCAATATCTATAAGCCCTATAGGGTTGTCCATTACTGGTCCTAGCATATCATATCCTCAAATGCTCATTTTAGCACAGTTTGCAACTTATACTTTATGTATTATGAATTAATATACTGTATTATTCATTTCTGTCAAGTACGATATGTTATGCTGAATAAATACATTGAACATTGAACATTGAACATTGACTATGTGTGATGATTTGATGTAGTAATGCATTATTTAAAAAAAAAGCCACCCGCCCTACCCTATTTGAAAATTTCTTGTTACTCCAATACAACAATTTTTTTGGGCCTTATTGATATCTCATATATCCCATGTCCATCACTACGAAAGTGTTGTATTATTGTGAGCATACCACTTCTCCTAATGGATTTTGTATTCAACTCTTACATTTTAAAATTTCGTTTTCTTATCTTGACTACAGTAGGCCTATCCAATGTTTTATTTAAACTTTCATTTCTCTCGCATGTATGATAATGTTTGTATAGCATTTTTTGATTGTATGGAACGATGTATGAAATAAAACCATCTTGAATATTGAATAGGTTAATTGACACTGAAACCGACTTATTCATGATTCGTGAATAACATAATAGAAAAACATACGTGCCGCTTGCATTTCACCATAGAAACCTTTATGTTTGAGGATGCTATGGCATTTACTTCATTGTTCGCGTTATTTGGGTCAGTATTACGTCCAGTTTCCCTTTCTGAATTGCTTAGATGTGCAGGGCTGGATGATATCCAATTAACCAGGCCAGTTAATCAGTCACTATGAGCTATTAAAATCTCAATTTCCTTAGCACAGATCAGTACTTCCATTCACCAGTGTATTTAGAAAATACACCCCCTGGTTTTTGTGTATGATATATGATACCTAGATCACACAAGGTCATTTCATGTCAATGTATGTACAAGTACAACCCACTGAACTGTGTCCTTGGTGGATGAGCATATTGTAACTCATAGTGCTAGTGAAGCAGTCAAATCTATGAAATCCTCAGTTCGGAAGGAAGCCCAATTTATGGAGAAGTAGGTCAATACGTATAAATTTGATATATATTTAAATTGACGGTCTTATTTTATTCAAGTAAAAGGCTCAATTTGTTATAGAGTTATTAAACTGACCTAATTTGATGTACTTACGACTTTGTTACACTCAAAGTTGCATTTGTTAAGGTGGTGACTGGTAGTTAAAACTTTAATTTACTCAACGGGAAAATTATTGTGTAGTTATTCCACAACAATTTACGGAACCCCGGAAGTGCCATGTTAGATTTTTTTTTTGAAATTATCTCGAGATAATAAAATTATCCTGAGATAAGATAATAACAACTGGTGTTAAATAAAATAACAACTGGTGTTAAATGAACACTATGTTTTATGTTAAATACATCAATATGACACTGCTGTGTGTTATATTACAAATTTCTATGTGACACCATTGGGTGTTGATTTGCTCTTGTCCAACACCACTGGTGTTGATTTGATTCTACTGGTGTAAATCTAACACTGGTCCAGCTTCAATAGAAGACCATACCTGCGGGTGTTAATTTAACATCATGATTGGTGTTAAAGATAGTTGGTGTAATATTCTTCATTAAAGCTGGAGTTGTTATTGTTTATTTTGTTTTTTCATCTCAAATAATATATCAATTTGATCTATAAAGAAGCTTACCAAAGTGTTGTCTTAAAGTGACAGGAGGAGATTTTTTTAGGATATGAATTTCTCTCAAATTTCACTGGATCGGTTGTAGACCACCTACCGAGAACGTTCTGAAGGTTTATTGGACAAACGTTAAACAGGTGCAAAAGAAAACCGCAAACCTTGTTTTGAACTTGCCTGCTATCGTAATCGTTCCCCATAGAAAACCATGTTTTGACTTTCTCGACAGAAAGTACTAAATCGTCATCTTATTACATAAAGACGGCGCATTCGGCTTATTCACTTCAGGTGTGATCTAATACATTGGTAAGCATTCCAAATATGTAAAAAACAGGGCAGGGGGGTAGGACATGCCAACCTAACAGCAACAGAACGGCATGAACTTCAGGCGTAACCCGAGTGAAAGCTCTCACTGTACCCATTGTGTGTGTCTCGTCAATGTTTGGATGTAGCAACAGGGCGCTGATTAAGCTGCTGCCATTTGTAAAGTTGCTTTGTCTCTGTTTAAAATATGTTAATTAAATAATGTTAAGCGCTGTGATACTTGGTTTATCCTTGTAAGAGCGCTATATAAAATGCCTGAATAGAATAGAATAGAATAGTCTTATTCAAAGACTTAACGGTAGGAGGGCGCTCTTACGCATATCGAACAGTCACACACAGACTTGACTTAAGGCTAGGCCTGGTCACGAATATTTAAATCTAAATGACCGTTATTGGAAGTTACACTATTTTACAGCGGGGTTAATCCACTAACCCCGACGGATTTTGAAGTCAATAATTTTTTCTTAAATTATCATAATATTACTAAGATGTATTGAAGGAAGGTTTAAAAGGTGATTTTGCAATGTCACATGGGACCGAGGCTGCCGTAGAAAATACACGTAAAAATTCCGAAATGACCGTTTGGATCCCCAATGCCCAAATCATCAGATCGTGTCCGCCCCCCCCCCCCCCGAAACAGGGGTTCGAGAAAAAATTGGGGGTCGCTTCTTCTTGGAATCTCCTCATGTCTCTTTTAAGAAACCATTTAGATATTGTTTTTGACAACATACGTTTATAATTAGCTTAATTACCACCGCCAAAATAACGCCGACTTAACATCCAGTTTAGTGTGGGCATATTTAAACAACCGGGTTATTTAGCAGTGTTAACACTTAACTACAACCGTAATTGAATGGATATCCATATCTTTGAAACGACGGCCCTTTCGGTTTAATTTCTCACCACTCTCTCAGTTGAAAAATATCACTTGTGAGAATTCTACAAATTATCCTTACCTTTGAAGCTATTCCTGTAATTTTCCCCCGCGCCAGCCCCCCCCCCCCCCCCCCCCCCCCCCCCCCCCACAACCCGGCCGCCAAAATATTATGATTCTTTCGATGCAAATCACATATAGTGTCTTTAAATACACACTGTATACCTTGAAAACTCTTCTAACAATGTGAAATTAGATTTCAAAAAATCGGGGTATCTGTATTTTTTAAATAATGGTCATCTGCATTTTTCAATAAAAAATGCCATTACTTTGTAAATAGAGAATTAGGCATTTCCCAGATTTGATTGGTTTGAAAAAGAAGCAATTGCTAACATCACCGATTTTTTGGATCATGAGTATTTTCAAAAGATAGTGAGCCCAACCGAATGAACAGTTCACAGCAGGTAGTAAAAATATAAAGTTTAGCAATTGAAAAATTTATTCTATTCAATCAGTAACGCTGTCCCACGGACGCCAATTGTTGCATGAAAACTTTAAATTTTGCGCATGTATTTCTAACTTTTGCAAAAAAATTGTAGTTTTGGAAAAATAATTTGCAAGCAATATTTTATAGTTTTGCAAAATATTTCATAGTTTTTGCAAAAATATTTTCAGAGTTTTGCAAAAATATTTCAAGTATTGTGCACAAATATTTCAGAGTTTTGCAAAAATATTTAGAGTTTTTGCAAAATATTCCGAGTTTTTGCAAAATTTCAAGTTTTGCAAAATATTTTTCTAGTTTTTTTTTTTTTTTTTTTTTTAAAAAAAATGCAAATATTTTGGCAAGAACTTTTAACAGCTTGCAAAATTTATTTTATAGTTTTGCAGAATATTTTTATTAGTTTTTGCCAAAGGATGTACATAGTTTTGCAATAATTATTAACTACTTTTGCGAAATTATATTACAGTTTTGCAAGAATATTAGTAGTTTTGTTGCCGCCAAATAAGCAGAGTTTTGCAAAAATATTCATGATTTTTGCAACAAATTTTATAATTTTGCGAGCCAATTTTCCGAATCGTATCGGAGACAGTCGCAGCAATTTTCGGGCACTTCCGGAATCACGGAAAGAACCGAAATTGGAACCGGCGGCGAACTACGATCTATGTTTAACCACCCAGGCAACTCCCCCCGAAATACTCCGTGCCGAAGTTTCCCTCCTCTCAATAACTGCTTGACCTACCGGGGGCATTCGGCAGATGAGAAGGTAAGTGGAAAATAACGTGTTTTGATGTGTGAATCTTATTTACGCATTTTTTCGTGATTTTTAATGGACATCCTTACAATGAAACTCATTAAAATAATCAGGCGTTTGGGCATTAGGAAAAGCATGTATGTAATAGTAGAGTAAATACTATCTTGTAACGCCAAAATCACCACATAGACCCCTTGAGTCCCCTTGCTAAACGTCGTTTAGCAAGGTAGCCGACACGAAACAATGTATCTTTATATCTTGAATATTATGGCTCCCAATTGTAAAGGTCCCCTTTAGTGAATTGACCGGGTGCAACACGGGTTAGGTTTAGGGTTTTGGGTTATAGGGCCCTATAGGACCTAGGGTTACGATTAGGGTTATTAGTTTTAGGGATTGGTATTAGGGTCCGATGCGTGAGTACAAATATTGGGATTAGACCTATGTGATTTTATTCGACTTGACAAATAAGGGTTTGTGATTTTATTTTTTTCTGATTAGGGGGGTCCTGTTAATTTATATTATTCATTAAACCAAGCACCTATCTGGCATATCAGCAGTAAATCAAATATGATGTACCTAATTGTGGTTGTTGATTGGCCGGGGGGGGGCTCCCTAAAAATAAGAGTGCCGGGGATGTGCGGCACTATTGACCCCTTTTTTAAACCTGTGTCAGTGAAAAGACCCCCTTTTTTAAACTGTCACTGAAAGACCCCCCTTTTTTTTTCTCCCATTTTTTAATCAAATGTCACTGAATACCCCCTTATTTCTATTTCAATGCTCTCCTCACAAAAGCCTCTTGGTCACATGATGGAACTTCAGGCATATGGTCCCTCACTGATGACCCCCCCTTTTTCGACAAATGATGTGAGAAGGCTCAGGATTTGACCCCCCATTTGTGCATCCTCCACCGCAAGGACTCCCCCCTTTTCCTCCCCCTTAAAATTTACTCAGCGAATGCCCCCTATACTTCCATCCGCACATCCCCGTCACTTCATAAATGAGTCCCATGAGTCCCCCCCCCCCCCCCCGGGAAATGGCCGCCGGGGATGGGCCGATGGGGGTATGGGTTTCTATCAATAGGGCCTATGTTCTTACCTTGGGGGTTATGCAATTTTCCAAACACATCTTTTCAATTTCGGCGCCGCCCCCACTTGTAAATAATGAACGGGCCCTAAAATTATTAGTTTTAAAGCTATTTTAAGCCTGTCGTACGAGCGGAGTTCCCCCAACTGAAACACTTATTTCGTGGCATCCTGTGTCCGTAATCCACTTGACAAAGAACTTAGTTTTCCATCCAACAACCACACACGCTGTAATAAAGGATCCCTCTTCGAACTCCTGGCTCACCCTTGTTTCGCCAAGGTAACCCTGCGTTCGGCAGTAATGAAGTAGCCGCCTATCCCGCCATTTTCTGCAATGAATAATTGCCGAAAGACCGGCGTTTCGGCAGATACCCCTGCCGTACGCAAGGTCTCTGCCGAAAGACCGGGCTTTTCGGCATAGCCCGGTATTTCGGCGCGCAGCAATAATCGAACTGTTTTTTGGCAAAACTCTGAATGTTTTTGCAAACCTCTGAAAGTTTTTGCAAAACTCTGAAATTTTTTGCAAAACTCTGAAATATTTTGCAAACTCTGAAATATTTTTTGCAAAACTCTGAAATAATTTTTTGCAAAACTCTGAAATATTTTTTGCAAAACTCCTGAAATATTTTTGCAAAACTATAAATATTTTTGCAAACTATAAATATTGTTGCAAATATTTTTTTCAAACTACAATTTTTTTTGCAAAAGTTGAAATACATGCGCAAAATTAAAATTTTTCATGCAAATTGGGCGTCCGTGGACACCGTAATCCAAGTGCAAATTTATTCGTTTTTCATCATCTTTTTGCAAAGGTAATAAAATGAGTGTATACTCGCTACTCTTCTTTCCCTTACCCACGAATTTAGTATTGAATTTCCTGTGTTGAGCACTTTAAGCTGGAATGACAATCTCGTGTGAACAGCTCCGTGAGTATCCCCCTGTGTAAGAAATACATATAACAGGAACCATGTATTATTACATGTTCCTCTTTGTTTTGTAGTCCCGTCTAAAAACGACTAGATTTACAATCTGTTTTCGTCCTTGGGCTACTTCATTATTTCACAGCTATTTGATCCGTACAACTTGTCTCTTATTTTAACAACAATTTTAAGCAGGTGGCGATACAATTTTGACAACTAATATAAGTCGAGCATTAACTTGTTACTCCTGTAAAAATCAGAAAATTCCATTGCCGTAACATCTTGCCATATCGGTCCAAAAGATCGAATTTGTATGTTACACAGGGTTAGACCCTGGACATTTGTTTCATATTCCCGCCATTTAGGATTTTACTGAAATACATATTTTTTCAGATTTAACCTGTTTTTAAACCCAAGGACAATTTTGTCTTCAATTTTTAAGTTTTGATTAGTACTTGGTGTTTTACCCAATTAATCTTTCATATAATACATGTTAATTGCATGGCTTTTCAACTTTTTTTATCATTTTCTGACCATAATTGTTACTCTTACTGCCTATATAATCACACTTCAGAGCCCGATCTTTTGGAATTTTTCAGCTGATTTCCACCAATTTCCTTATTTTTGCTTTGCTGCCTTTTCCAAAAAACCAGGTGCATTGATTTTCTCAATTTCCAAAGTTTTCTAAGGCAATTATTATACAATATCCTTTCATATAAGACATTTAATTGGCATGGCTTCGACTTAATCTCTCGTTTTATGTTGATACTGATAAAATTGGTTGAACCGTCTATGTAACCACCAACGGCTGTGGTTATAGCGCCCGTCTAATTATCTATTCTCATAGAGAGATTGTGTAACTAATTTCATAGAAATTCCTATTTGCCCGCATTAAAATTTCGTAAACATTGCACTCAATGTAGATAGTAGACTAATTAATCCTCAATCAGTGTCAATTGTGTGTCGCTCTATTTTCAGTATCAGTGTAGTCATTTAGCGAAAATTCTTTAAGTTGGAAGTAGTTTTAACCTTACTTCTAACCCTGTTGGATTCTGGTAATAGGTTATACCACGTCTTTCAGTGGGTTCTTTTGAGATGGCGTCCTATGATCTTTGGGAAGCCATCTCAACCCACAGTAAGACTAGGCTTCTTGAAATTGTCTAGCAGAGCAATTTCCATTATATTGATATCAATGGTAAAACAAATGAGGAATTCGTATGTAAATTGTGTAAATGAACCACAATAATATAAGTTTTAATTTATCACAATCCATAGCAAACAACTTATTCATAAAGTGGTATCAATTTCAAACGGAAGGATTAAGAAAAACACTCCTCTAATTAGTACTCTGTCAGGCAGCAAACAGGCTCCGTTTACCCCTCCTACAATACAGGAAGAAATGTTCATATTCGTGCATAATAGTGTGTAAATGTTAACAATTTATTATCATTTAAAACACCGACCATTCTATGCTAAGCAAAGACATTTATGTTCAGTTAATTTTATGGTACACCGGGTATTATTCTGTTTATAATTTGCATGGCATGTATACAAACCACAATTTATGATGCACCTTTAAATGAAGTACATATAACTGGCCATTGCTTGATAAAATATGAATGTGGTAGCAGGAGTGGTGGTGGCATGCGTTATTGATGGTAAGAGTGGTGGTGGTAGGAGTGGTGCTAGTAGCAGGCGCGTATTCGCCCGGTGGTTCCGAGGGTGGCAATTTCCCGGTAAGTACAAAAATTTCCCGATCACAAAATTTCCCTGTCCGCAGGGCAAAAGAATCCGAAAAAGGCTGATTTAACATAATATATCCGTTGGTTTATTTCCCGATTTCCCATCAAAAAAAATCATAGGTGGTACCGGTCCCCCCTCCCCCGCCCCACATGGCAACGCCAATGGGTAGTAGGAGTGGTGGTGTTGGTGTGGTGGTGGTGTATAGGAGTGGTGGTGGCAGAATGTGGTGGTGGTTAGGAGTGGTGGTGGCAGGAGTGATGGTGTAGGAGTGGTGGTAGTAGGAGTTGTTGGTAGTAGAATTGTGGTGGAGGAGTGGTGGTGGTAGCAGTGGTGGTGGTAGGAGTTGTTGGGTGGTGGTAGGAGTTGTGGTGGTCATGATTGGTGGTGGTGGTGGTCAGGAGTGGTGGTGTCGAGTGGTGGGGGCGTAGTGGTGGTCGGCAGTTGGTGGTGGTCGGAGTGGGGGGTGGTCGGCGTGGGTGGTGGTCCGGCGTGGTGGTGGTCGGCACGTGGTTTGTGGTCGGCGTGGTGGTGTCGGAGTCCGTGGTTGGTGGCATGGTGGTGGTGGTGGTGGTGGTGGTGTGGTGGTGGTGTGGCGGCGGCGGTGGTGGTGGTGGTAATTGCGGTGGAGTGTCGGTGGCGGGCGGGCGCCGGCATGAGTGGTGGGTGTAGGAGTGGGTGGTTGTAGGATGGTGGTGGCGGAGTGGTGGGTGCAGGAGCGGTGGTGGGAGGAGTGGTGGTGGCAGGAGGCTGTGATAGTAGGAGCGGTGTTAGTTGTGTGGTAATGGTGGTATTGATGGAAGTGGTGGTACTGGTAGTGGTGGGCGGCGCCGGCGGAGTTTTGGTGCTTGTAGTTGTTTGGGGATCCTAGTAGTATAACAGGATAAGAAACCCACTTAACGTTTTATCTGATCGCTTACCTTTTTTACCACATAAAGAATATCCCTGTATTGTTGAAGTTTCCATTTGTAGTCCAAGTACCCGTATCAGTACACATGTAATAATCATTATCATTAATCTTTCTTCGCAATTACGTTTACCATCTTTCATTAGATAGTACTCAATACTTTTCTCCAAGGAATGTAAATGGTTCAGATGCTTTAGGACTTCAGTACGAACAATTGTGGTTTGACTGCTGAAATAAACGCCACTCTTAGTACTCGCATGCGTACCAGGGAATGAACTCGAGGACGCGAAGCGTTTTCTCCGCGATTCACAATCCCAGTCCGCCAAACCAGCAAAGATACTGAACACGGAAACGGTTACGGGCGGGCGGTCCGGTAAGTACTTATATCCCTGTTTTTTCTTTAATTAAAAATAGCGAAGAGGCATTGTGGGAAAATTGGATTCGACCATAGCGAATGCATGCTCACTTTTCGTGTCTGCGAGCACCGAAGTCCCGCGATAAAAACGTTCAATTTTTCTCGCTACGTTCTGTAGGTTCAGACCAAATTAATTACGATACATATTCAAAAAAACAAGTAATGGACCCTTTGATGCAAAAACATCCTAGAACCCCTTTGTTTTCGGAGATATTTGGTGATTTAGTTTCATTTTATACCCACATTTCTATGAGGTACTGTAACTTTAATATCTCCAGCGCAGTACCAATTGAGATAATATCTTTCGCAAGTCTGTGACACAGACTGCGCCGTGGGAAATACTTACCGCTGCCGTAACGAAACGGTATGCGTATATTTTTTAGCTTAACCAATCCTAGTATACGCCATATACCGATGTGTTTTTCGCCGACTTTATAAGCTTATTCTAGCGTCCTGTCCCTCAACAAACGAATGATTTAACACTTAAGTGGCATAGTCCTTCTGTCAACCCCCCCATCCCCCACCCGAAAACTTCACTTTGGCTTGTCATTCATTAACCAAAACTCTGGGCATTGGTGCTAATCACCCTACAAATTACATACAAAAGGAAATTCGTCATAAAGATCAAATGGAGTCAAAAACCTATTTTTTATTATGAAGCGCAACAATTGAAAAATCATAATAATTTGGCCATAGTAGATATCAATACAATTACATTGCCTGAAGAGAAAGAGGATAAAACCAGGTAGAAGGGGATAGATACGCAGATGTAGTGGGGGGAGAGAAAAGATGGCACGAGAAGGGGGTAGGAAATAGGAAGTAGGTAAGTAGTGCATGGGGGGGACAAGGTAAGGAAGGTGGGGATAGGAGGAAGAATAAAAGGATTGAGGTAGGGGTGGGGGGGTGACGGGGGTGAGGGGGGAATGAGGGAGTATAAGAATGAGGAAGAAAGGTAAGGAGGTGGGGAATTGGTGAGAGTGCGTTAGAGAGGAAAAGGGGGAAAGGAACAGGAATGGGAATTGTGGATATAGGTTTGATGGGATAAGGGGATTGAGAAAACGGGAAAAAAGACAAGCGAAGAATAGACTTGGGGGGATGGGGACGAGGGGGAAGGGGGCGGTGGTTGAGTGGGAGAGGGGGGGGGGGGGTAGGAGAGGAAGGTGTGGCCGCACGTAGGAGTAAAGGGGAGCACGGTGGTTGGGAGGGGGTGGGTGGGTGGGGTGGGGGATAGGGGGATATAGTTGTATAAGTAGGGGACAAAGGCGTGGGAAGGAGGAAGGTGATTGGTACTGCGGAGGGGATAGAGTGGGGTGGGTACGGAGGACGACGAGAATGCAGGGCATGGGCTGAAGATGGGGGGGAGGTTAGTGCGGGAGGGACAAAAAAGGCGAAGGTGGGTGGTAGAAAGTAAAAAGGGTGAAGGGTAGTGATGGACGAAGATAAAGCCACGCAACCAGAATGATGTGTGGGGAGAATCAAGGGTGGGAAGGAAGGGAAATCTCGTAAGAAAGGAAAGAGTGAAAAGGAGGAGGGGAGGTGGCAAATAGGAAAACATAGTGTGGGTAAGGCGGAGGACGTTAAATTAGGGGGAAAGGAAGAGAAGGGAGATGTAGAGTTGCGTGGCCAGATGAAGTCATTGGGCAGGAGGAGAAGAGGAATTGGAACTGCGGCTGACATCGTGGTGGAAGATGGGTGAAGTGGGGTAGCCGGAGGATGGCAGGTTAGTGTGGGGGAGTGGTGGGAGGGGGTGATGGGGGATGTGGGGGGATATTGGGAACTTGGGGAGGCACGAGAGAGATAATGGGTAGGAGTGAAAAAAATGGGTGGTGCTTGAGGTGGTGAGACTTCGCAGAACAGGCGGATGGAAGGCATGGAAGTGGTGGCGGGAGGGGAAGAATTGGGAGGGGGGTGGAGAGGAAGAAGGAGAGGAGGGAACAAAGGAAGAGGAGTGTAGTCTGCTGGGTGGGTGTAGCGGTACAGCTGGAGCGGGATGGGGGGGGGTGTTCGGGGGGAAGGAGGTAGTGGTCTTGGGTGTTAGGGGTCGGAAGGGAATGATAAGTAAGAAGTGAAGTGTAGAGAGGGGACGAATGTTGGTGCGGCTCCGGCGGGGTTGGGAGGTTGGGGTGCGAGCAAATGCTGGGCGGAATGGATCAGGAATTTTGGGATTATGGGGAGGCGCTCCGGAGGTGACGGTGGGGAGGGAGGCTGGGAGGAAAAGAGAGAGGGAGGGAGGGAATTGGAGGGAGTGCGAGGGTATGGGTCAGGGGGATGAGGCCGCCGGAATAAGCGACGGATTGGATGAGAATAAACACGTGGAAGTGAGTTATAAACTTGGAGGAAGTTGGGGTGTGCTGAAGGTGAGGGGAAGGTTGTAGTGCAGAAGAATGAGTGGAGAAGTTGGGGGCGGTCGTTCTGAGTGAAAGGAGTGGGTACCGGGGTTGGCGAGGAGGAGGGAGGGAGAGCGAGGAGGGAGAGAGGGTAGAAGGCGTGGAAGATAGAGGCAGGGAAGGGGGCGTGGGCGGGGTGAATGCGGGGGGGAGAGGGGGGGGAAGGGGAAAAGAGGAAAGAGAAGGAGGGAGTGAGGAAGAAAGGAGAAGAATGGAGAGGGGGAGAGAGGGAGTGGGGGGGAGGGTGAGAATTGGGTTAATGTGTGTATATGATCGATGATATTAGTTGGCCCATGATTTGTTTTTGACATGCCATATTTAAACGTCTAACACTGATTCTTTTGCCAAAGGGTTTATTTAGTGCTACTATCATGTGCTCGCTTTTTGGGTTTAAAAACAAATCCCAAATCTTCCTGCGTTGTTATACTAATTACGCCATAAATAAGCATTTTTGTTGTTTATTACCATTTTATTTTTCCCTTCAACCCTTACTCTCATCTCCTCTTCTATCCTAGCGGAGTACAAGGGACACCCACATAATGCAGCATAAATTCAAAAGTTACTTCATAATGATTTAAGGTGCAAAACAAATTTTTAATATAACCACCAAATGTCTTTTTATGCTAATTAGTAATAACAACGCCATTGCCGATTTGATTGTTTGTTCACCAAAATATGCGCACCTGATATTAAGGCACTTAAATAAAACTTGGGCAAAAATACTTGATCGTTAAAATATGGCGCGTGAAAAAACGAAATCTGGGCCCAATTTACAGCGATTTCTTCAAAATGTAACCAATTGCGACCCTCTATTTTTCCTCAAAGCCCTTTTTTGTAATTCTGTATTGAAATTGTTGTTTACGCTCTCTGTAAGTGCTAATCTGCTTAGCACGCCTTTTGTCAAGATATGGTGATTTTTATGCTTTATTCCTAATAAAAGTCGGGATTCCGACTTTTTTAAAAGTCTAACAGTCTTAATTGGCATCTTTCAGACCGCTTTAAATGCTTACGTGCCGTTTTTTCACTAGAACGGTACTAAGGTTTGGATAGGACTTAACACTATCCCATTTAGAGACATAATGCATGGACATTTTGATTTGAAAAAAAAATGACTGATTGTGGTTTTAAGCACTAAATTTTATCAAGAAAAGTTTCAAATGGGTTCGAACCAGCAACCTTCGTATCTGTAGTTTTCAATCCATACACTATAACTAAGTAGACCGCTCTGGCAGAAAGACGGTGTTTTTGTGATACTTGATTCATAGTTTTTACGAACTCTACTGCCTTATTACAACTATCATCGATCATGAGCGTTGCCGGTGACTATGAGGTTGTTTCGTGTAGTTGTTATTCTAAAAAATAACGCAAAACGACATAGTCTCCCAGCATGCACAACAGAGGAATCAGGATCATTTCCATTGTTATAACAGTATGCAGTTTCAATGTCTTTGACACGAAGTAATCATACCCTCCAATAATATGAATTGGCTTCCCGTTTGATGATCTTACAATGGCCCCCGAGATTTTGATGAGGTTTTTTGCGTCTGTGAACTCCCCCTGTGAACAGGCACGCATCCTCTATTTTGCCTGACTTTTTATTATTCGTGTCGTGTGACTTCCAGGAGTTTCCTTCCTTGTAGGAGATATGACAGTGGCTTCCCGTATCCTCATATTTTGTCAGATTTTGTATTTTTCAATCATGCATATTGTCGTTGGTATATGGGTTTCATTTCATGTTATAGATTAGAAACTGGCTTCCCGTGGTTTCGTTACATGTAGTAGATATGAATTGGCTTCCCGTACCTCTATTTTGTCTGATTTGTTATTTGTCCCTCATGCTATTGGTCGTTTGGTATGGTTTCATTTCATTGTATAGATTAGAAACTGGCTTCCCGTGGTTTCATTACATTGTAGTAGATATGAAATTGCTTCCCTTATCCTCCTATTTTGTCTGACCCCCCCCCTTTTTTAAATTGTCACTTCATGCCATATTGTTGTTTGGTATTATGGTTTCATTTCATTGTATAGATTAGAAACTGGCTTCCCGTGGTTTCATTACATTGTAGTAGATATGAAATTGGCTTCCCCTTATCCTCTATTCTGCCTATTTGTAATCGTGTCCACTTCATGCATATTGTCGTGGTAGGAGTGGTGGTGGTAGGAGTGGTGGTGGTAGGAGTGGTGGTGGCAGGAGCGGTGGTGGTAGGAGTGGTGGTGGCAGGAGCGGTGATAGTAGGAGCGGTGGTAGTTGTGGTGGTAGTGGTGGTATTGATGGAAGTGGTGGTACTGGTAGTGGTGGGCGGCGCCGGCGGAGTTGGTGCGTGTAGTTGTTGGGGGATCCTAGTAGTAGTAACAGGATAGAGAACCCACTTAACGTTTTATCTGATCGCTTACCTTTTTACCACATAAGATATTCCCTGTAGTGTTGAAGTTTCCATTTGTAGTCCAAGTAACAGTATCAGTACACATGTAATAAATAACATGATCATTATCTTTCTTCGCAAATTAACGTTTACCATCATTTTCATTAAGATAGTACTCAATACTTTTCTCCCAAGGAATGTAAATGGTTCAGATGCTTTAGGAAATTCAGTACGAACAATTGTGGTTTGACTGCTGAAAATAAACGCCACTCTTAGTACTCGCATGCGTACCAGGGAATGAACTCTAAGGAAGCGAAGCGTTTCTCCGCATTCACAATCCAAGTCCGCCAGAAACCAGCAAAGATACTGAACACGGAAACGGTTACGGCGGTCCGGTAAGTACGTATAATCCTGTTTCTAAAATTGAAAAAATATCGAAAGGCATTGTGGGAAAATTGGATTCGACCATAGCGAATGCATGCTCACTTTTCGTGTCTGCGAGCACCGAAGTACCCGATAAAAACGTTCAATTTTCTCGCTAGGTTCTATAGGTTCAGACTCAATTACATATTCAAAAAAAAAACAAAGTAATGGACCCTTTGATGCAAAAACATCCATAGAACCCCTTTGTTTTCCGGGATATTTGTGATTTAGTTTCATTTTAATACACACATTCTCTATGAGGGACTGATAACGTTAATCTCTCGCGCAGTACCAATTGAGATAATATCTTTCGCAGTCTGTGACACAGACTACACCGTGGGAAATACTTACCGGACTGCCGTAAGAAACGGTATGCGATATTTTTTAGCTTAACCAATCCTAGTATACGCCATATACCGATGTGTTTTTCGCCGACTTATAGCTTATTCTAGCTCCTGTCACTCAAACAATAAGAATGATTTAACACTTAAGTGCATAGTCTTCTGCAACCCCCACCCCGAAAACCACTTTGCCTTGTAATTCATTTACCAAAACTCTGGGCATTGGTGGGCTACATCAACCCGACAATATTACATACAAAAGGAAATTCGGTCATAAAGATTCAAAATGGAGGTCAAAAACCTATTTTTATGAAGCGCAACAATTTGAAAAATCATAAAATTTGGCTCATAGTAGGATATAAATACAATTACATTGCTGAAATAAAAATTCAAAAAGTTACTTCATAATGATTTAAGGGGCAAAACAAATTTTTAATATCACCACCAAAATGCTTATTTATGCTAATTAGTATAACAACGCCATTGCCGATTTGATTTGTTTTTTCACCAAAATATGCGCACCTGATATTTAGGCACTTAAATAAAAACTTGGGCAAAAATACTTGAGCGTTAAAATATGGCGCGTGAAAAACGAAATCCTGGGCCCAACTTAAAGCCATTATCAGCGATTTCTTCAAAATGTAAACCAATTGCGCCCCCTATTTTTCATCAAAGCACATTTTTTGTAATGCTGTATTGGAAATTGTTGTAGTAAGCTCTCTGTAAGTTGCTAAGCTGCTTAGCACGCCGTATTTGTCAAGATATGGTGATTTTTATGCTTTATTTCCTAATAAAAGTCGGGATCCGACTTTTTAAAGTCTAGAACAGTCTTAATTGGCATCTTCAAGACCGCTTTAAAATGCTTAAGTGTCCGTTTTTCACATAGAACAGTAATAAAAGGTGTTGATATGACTTAACACTAGCCATTTAGAGACATAATGCATGGACATTTTGAATTTGAAAAAAAAATGACTGATTGTGGTTTTAAGCACTTAAATGTTAATCAAGAAAAGGTTTCAAATGGGTTCGAACCAGCAACCTTCGTATCTGTAGTTTCAATCCAATACACTATACTAAGTAGACCGATCTGGCAGAAAGACGGTGTTTTGTGATACTTGATTCAGTAGTTTTACGAACTCTACTGCTTATTACAACTATCAATCGATCATGAACGTTGCCGGTGACTATGAGGTTGTTTCGTGGAGTTGATTATGCTAAAAAATAACGCAAACGACATAGTCTCACAGCATGACAACAGAGGAATCAGGATCATTTCCATTTGTATAACAGTATGCAGTTTCAATGTCTTTGACACGAAGTAATCATACCCTATTCAATAGATATGAAATTGGCTTCCCGTTTGATGATCTTACAATGCCCAGAGATTTTGATGATGTTTTGCGTCTGTGAACTCCCCCTGTGAACATGCACGCATCCTCTATTTTGCCTGACTTTTTATTCGTGTCGTGTGACTTCCAGGAGTTTCCTTACATTGTAGTAGATATGAAATTGGCTTCCCGTATCCTCTATTTTGTCAGATTTTGTATTTGTCAATTCATGCATATTGTCGTTGGTATATGGTTTCATTTCATTGTATAGATTAGAAACTGGCTTCCCGTGGTTTCGTTACATTGTATTAGATATGAAATTGGCTTCCCGTATCCTCTATTTTGTCTGATTTTTTATTTGTCACTTCATGCATATTGTCGTTGGTATGGTTTCATTTCATTGTACAGCTCCGAAACTGGCTTCCCGTGGTTTCATTACATTGTAGTAGGTATAAAATTGGCTTCCCGTATCCTCTATTTTGTCTGACTTTTTAATTGTCACTTCATGCATATTGTTGTTGGTATATGGTTTCATTTCATTGTATAGATTAGAAACTGGCTTCCCGTGGTTTCATTACATTGTAGTAGATATGAAATTGGCTTCCCGTATCCTCTATTCTGCCTGATTTTTTAATCGTGTCACTTCATGCATATTGTCGTTGGTATGGTTTCATTTGGTCGGTGTAAAAGGAGAAATGGTCCGGCAGGAACCATAGTCCGGGCTCCATAGACGACAACGGAATAAAGCGTGAAACTAATGTTGCGTGGAGAGTCAAATGAATCGAGTGCCCTATTCTTTACCCTTGTAGCCGGACTGTGAGTCCGGAGGACTATATATCCTACCACGCTGGTGTAGAAGTAATAATATATCATCATAGTTGTCCTGACTTTGTCCAGAAAATGCAAGAATTTACTAGATTTATATATTTTTATCTGTATAACATATTGGTGCTTTTGTCACTACATCCATGTAATTCAATCTAACCCACATCATCTTTAAGCGGCTGCGGCGATCAATAACTATAGCTGATCTATACGCATGCATAATACAATACATGCTACTTTAATCGACAGGTCACAGGTTCACATCAAAGAACAGATTAAAACTTATGAATGACAGTCGATCTTAAAGCCACTATCAGCGATTTTTTTCAAAATGTAAACAAATCTCGCCCCCTGTTGTATTGTAAATTGTTAGAGTAAACACCCCTGGAAGTGGCTAATCGAAACACATCGTATTTGTCAAGAAATTATGATTTTTATGCTTTGTTTACTAATAAACGTCGGGATCCGACTATTTTTAGGTCTAGAAACAGACGTAAATGGCATCTTAAAGACCACTTTAAAATGCTTACCTGTCTGTTTTTCACAAAGAACTGTAATATAAGTTGTTGATATGACCTCACACCAGCAATTTAGGGACAAAATGGGAATTTTGAATTTGGAAAAATTTGGAATGACTGAAAGAGGCTTTAAGAGTCCTATGGATTTTCCTGGATAAGCATACAACCCAACGAAGTCCATCCAGCGATTACGTGAGCGTTGTTCAAATGCCGACACCTAATGTCTGTTTCGGGTCTTTTCCAAATTTAACAAAAAACGGTCACAGGTTACTCCACTCGTTTACTCTAGATCAATAGATCAGCAACTTATTGCACTATTAGTGATTTGTTGTATCCGAAAATCGAAAAAAAATCATCAAAAATAGATGTGGCCTGTTTTGTAATAGTGCTGCAGCATCAGGTGAAAAAGGGCCTTAGATTTCTACCAACCAGGGCCGGAATAATAACATTTGCTATCATAGCTAAAATTGATCGTTGGGTTGTGTAGTTCATGAAAATACGTGATGACAAAAATAAAAGTGATGGCAATTTGCATAAACCAACATTTTCGAAAATGGCCGCCATTTTAAAGGTAATAGCACTACTATGGTGACTTAGTGTCGGAATGTATGTTGTCTGGGTCCCGAGGTTCAATATACAATTGCCAGAATTGTTTGAGTCATGGAAATCAATATACACGGCTATTTTTCAAGATGGCCGACATCTCGTCAAAGAAAACCGTATAATGCTTATTATATAACCTAAGAAGATGATTTTGGTGTCAAAATGAGTGTTTTCTGGGTCAAGGAGTTCAATAAATCTATTCTCAAAACTGTAGGATGAATATAAAAGTGATATTTATTTGCATTTGTCACTTTTTCCCAAAAGAGCCAAATATTTTAAATACAAGTACCCAAGAGTGTTAACTTATTGCAATGTCAGGCTTAATGTGGCAAAGTGATAAAATCTATTAACCCAGATGCTTGATAATTAATATCAACACAGAATTCTGATTAACTCCTCCTTAGAACATCCTAACTGCGCCTTATGGCCCCTATGAAGAAAAACCCAAAACATGACTACCAATAGGTGTGCACGTGACCATGACCATTTAATTGTTTGAAATTCGGGGCCATTTTACTCTTGACATATCTGAAACAAACAAATAATAGTTTATATTAAAGAAATACCGGCCTAAATATCGAAATTCACATGCAATTCCATATATATGTTTTGGGTGAATACATTTAGAGTAGTCAAGGTGTCACATTTTGGGTGTCATATTGGTAGTCCATGAATAACATGACTCACGACTCATCTGACAGTTTTGAGAATATT
The DNA here is from genome assembly GCA_023653785.1 of Ophioderma brevispina. NCBI lineage: Eukaryota > Metazoa > Echinodermata > Ophiuroidea > Amphilepidida > Ophiodermatidae > Ophioderma > Ophioderma brevispina. The sequence goes on from JAMKCH010014292.1 coordinate 23,915, forward strand.
GCTGTTGAAATCCTTGACCTAAAAAAAAAATCTACTTTGTCACCAAAATCGTCATCCTAAGTGCTGTATAGCATGAGGTATAAGGATTTTGCCTTTTATATGTTGACCATCTTGGAAAATAGTGACGTATGAAAACTTCCATTACTTTTATATTCATCTGACAGTTTTGTAAATAGTTTTATTGAACTCCATGACCCTGAAAATCTTAAATTTGACACCACAATCATCTTCATAGGCTATATAATAAGAAAGGTAAGGTTTGTGTCAATAAAATGTCAGCCATCTTGAAAACTATCGGCACATGCAACATTTTATAGTTTTGGAATAGTTTTATTGAACTCCTTGACCTAGAAAAAGACATTTTTTTACACCAAAATTGTCTTCTTAGGTGTTGTTGGCTTTAAAATGGCTTCCGTTTTGGAAAATGGCGTCGTATGCAAATTGCCACCACTTTTTAATTTTGTCATCACCCGTTTTCATGAACTCCACATCTCTACGGTCAATTTTAGCTATGATGACAAATGTTATTATTCCGGCCCCGGTACCACTCTCCTAAACTGGTTGGTGCTGCAGCACTATAACAAGTATGGGTATCTCAACATACCCTACAAGTGGTAAATCCAAAAGCGACCTAACAAGGACAAAATATGACATTTAGTCATTACTACTACTTCTTCTTTATTCCATAAAATACACACACACACAAAAGTGCAAATTTAATGCATACTACTTCTTTATTTTCATAAAATACACACACACAAATACAACATAAAAACACTAGTAAATATGTGACAGGAAAGTAGTTTATATAGTAGGGTTATAAATCAGAATCCCGTTCTAGAAGTTTATAGGGAAAAAGGGTTGAAGATGTTTTTCTATAGTTTTAAAGGGTGCTGAATCAGAATTTTTGGGTCCAACCTCTGGGAAATGTGGGGAACTTTGTCAAATAAGGGGGTGAAATTAGTGCAGGGGTAAATTTGAAATCAAGTCAAATTGTGTTTAAATGTACACTATTGTATTTGTCCCATTATAAGGATTAAAAGAATGTATAGTTTGCCTAGGTTTCCGACCTTTAGTTAAACAGGTACAGCCCTATTAAGGTTCAAGGTCATTCTGGGGTAAACGTTACCCAGTGCTCCGATTTCGTTGAAACCGGGGTCAAATTGTTCGTCTTGTCTTATTTTACAATGTTTGGCATTTGATTTCATAATTATTGGGCAAAATGTAACAAGGGTCTACATGGTCTATAGGGGTCACCAAAACTTGACCTCAAATTGTATACACAGCTGTCAATCCAGAGAATTGAAATGAATTTTCTGCTTCAGTATGACCAGGGCAATAAGTTGATACCGGTGTGAAAGCAGATATAGTCCGGTAGGAGCCATAGTCCCGGGCTCCATAGACGATAACGGAATAAAGCGTGAAACTATTGTTGCGTAAAGAGTAAACTGAATCGATTGCCCTATTGTTCACCATTGTTCCCGGACTATGAGTACGCCGGACAATGGTTACTTCTACACCGGTTTCAACAAAATCTGAGCATTGGAATTTCTTTGCCCCAGAATGACCTTGAATCTTATAAGGGCTGCAGCCGTGTAACAAAAAGTCAGATCACATACAAACTGTACCATTTTTTAATCCATATAATGAGACAAATATTTTGGTGTACATTTAAACACAATTTGACTTGATCTCAAATTTACCCCTGTATTAATTTCACCCCCTTATTTTACAAAGTTCCCCATATTTCCCAGACGGATGAATGCTTGAGTCACACCCCACGGAGTTTTTGTAAAAAAATGTAAAACCATAACAATGACAAAAATGATAATAAAATAAGACATTTCACACTAAGCAGGAGGTCTTTCGACTTTTGCGATCGTTCGCTGTCTGTAGACTTCAAATCAGCCACCGAATTTCTTGTAATACATTGCAAACTCTGACACACACACATCATTGTTGTGATTCTTCAAATTAAGAAGCACACACTATTATGTTGTGTTAGAGATTACTCGCAATGTTGAATTTCCTTGTTCGACTCGGTATATTTCATGACGGAAACATACAATTTCTATGCGGAAACAAATTAAGATGACAGGCAAGCCATTTTACTTATAAAGGCGGTTATGTACCTCGGTATTTAAAAAAAGTCACCGACGACCACTGTCGCCAATGCCTCTCTGAAGGTAATAATTCATGAAAAATTCGGCTGATCGATCCTTTAGAAAGCTAATATTCACAAAACGACTGGTTACGACGTATCATGGACGTCAAAGGTCAGAAATAACCGTTAAACACAAACAAATGGGCAAGTAGATTGGTTCAAGAATTTGGTACGTCGAAAACACAAAATAACAGTTCAATAATATTACACTCAATGATCCAAAATAACAGCTCTGGTACTGCACCAATGTACCATCTCTGGAGATAAATTTTGCTGGCGAATATAACTTCTGGTCAAGTTCTCCTTATATACACAATATTTCACTAATATTCCTAATACCTAACATGGGTATTACAACATTATCACGCATAAACATAACCTAACACTGTCCAATTGGATATCACATAAATAACAACATCTGCATTGGCGTATCATCTTACATTAATGACATGGTAAACTACCTATTTTTGCAATCTAGAATGATCTCAAAGCATGAACAACTTGACTCATTTCCTAAATTAAGCATTTGGGGAATTCTGTTCATCTCTTGCACAATCTCTATCTTGAAAATAACATCAGTCTTATCGCAATATAGCACTAGGGAATTTCATTTTATCCTCCCTAATTAACAAAGTACTTTCCCGTGAGAAATCATTTCTCAAGTAAAATAGAGAAATAAAATAATGTTTTTAATCACAAAATGGATGATACACGATAGCCTTTTATCAAGGCTTTGATTATTTATTCAATTTGTGTGAGTCCGCCCCTCTCTGGACCGCTCAAAGTTCAGTCGTAATCAAAGCCTTTTCGCAAATATTTCCGTTTCTTTGTTACGTCATTGTTTTTTTCCGGGCCGAAATTTCTTTTCTCTCTTCCGAACTAATAGCGATCTTGATTGGTCATGATGAGTTCATCGTTCGCTTAACATCGTTCCTGAATACGAGTGTTATTGGAACTGAATCAAGAACCATTCATTTATTGGGTTTTGGTAACCGATTCAAAACAAAGCGATACCGTGGCGAATACAGCCAGGGATCCCTGATGCAGGCTTACAGCTAGCTGGGCTGTAAATGGCGAACACTTTTGCTGCTGTGAAAACAGCCCGGTGAAAATCAATGTGGAATTATTGACATCAGTCGTTTGTCATTGTCCACTGTGTAAACTGTTGGATCCGGTGTAAATGGTGTAGGATTATTCGAGCTCGCTACACGGTACGGTACTGTGCTAATATACTATCATGAGGGTATTTGAAGCTATGGCCCCTATAGTTGTACTGATGTGATTCGCTTTCTATAATGTGAATAGTTTTTACAGTCATTGTAGTGAAAGGATTTGTATTTTACACGTAAATTTCAGTAGAACCATCTGTTCATGGCCAGGTTTCGGACCGCCCAGAAGTTTAGCCTAAATTGTGCAGTATAGGTGCCTTCAAGACATGGTAAGTTCCGAGGTAAGTTCATGTTTAGACTAGGGATTGGTGTCCCCTCGAATTCCCTCGGCGTGAATTTGGTGAAAATGGAACTTCATTTTCTGGCTTGAATTTTGGGATGTTAAACTCCAACAAACAAAACGTGCACATGATTGCGTGGCTGTTTGATACTCGGGTCAGGATCATCAGTTCAATTTAATGTTCCAAATCACTTGTCATGTCTGTGAGTGGCAATTTTGAATGGTCACTGCAGTACAATATTTTTGATAAAATGGCTGACGTATGCCCTAGTCCTAGTCTCATATTCATGTGGTGTGTTGTGTGCATGGATGTGGGAATAACTTTACTACCTAGCCTTTACTTGGGACTTTTATTTCTGCAGAACTGGGTCTACAACTATCCCATCTGCCACGCATCTCACATACCGTACGGACTCACGCGCACTCGCAGCTGTCAAGAACTGCGTCGATTTTTGCTTTGAGTCGTATGCCTAATTAGCCGTGCAAAAATCGATTATGGTACTTTTGACGGGCGACGTCATCGTATTGGCAAGTATCTGAAAACGTTGTCCTCGATTAATTGGGCGTTGCTTAGATGACGACTACTTTGATTGACACATTATGCTTGCCCTTGGGAAATACCAATTTGCGCAAAGACGCCTCGCTGCGCTTCGGCCGTCACGCCTTCATCGTTCGACACGCGCTTCGGCGCGCTCGCGGTCGGTGGATAAAAGATGCGAGGCGTCTTGACAAAGACTAGATTACACGACTGCATTAGTCTTTAAAAAACAGCATTTGATCGCAAAGTCTAATTCGATCACACTTTGTGTTCAGTGTGGAATGCCCAAGCGTCGATTTGTAACACTCGCGTATCCCCCCTGCGGGTGGCAATATTACTAATGATGTAGTGTATTTTATTATTATACCTGCATCAGGAAAGTCGGTCATAAGTCATGTTGCTCATTTAGGTTGTCTGCCGACCCATTCAGCAATTGGCGCACTACCCATCGCATTTTGATTGCAATATTCCACCATATCAGCCTCCGTTTCACTCCTGGGTGAATAGAGGCAAGCTAAGTAAAGTGTCTTGCTCAGGTGCACAACATATTTCACCGCAGCAAGAATCGAACCCACAACGTTCAGGACATGATCGATCGTTTACCTACAAGTCCACACTTGTCCTCAGGTTATTTTGGGCCTGTGCTCGGCCCTTTAATGCACCCTCAGCCCTGGACTTTTCGCGCCCTTCGTATAGGGCAGGCCACGTTTTTTTTTGCAACTGACGATTTGTGCGGGAGACTTTGTTAAAATATCATACTAAATCACTACAAGTGATGGTTACTAAGTCAGGCAAAAATACTATTCACGAAATCGGGTACTTTCGGTCGGGCAATTTTTCAAACCTAAGATTCATCACAATTTTTCCCCCAATATTAAATGCGATTGTAAATAACTAAATAATAGTATCATTTCTAAGAATTCGTATCGTAAAAAGTTTCTTTACTGTTTACTGTTTACATCCTTTCCTCTATCTTCACTCAAAATACATAGCCACAATATTTGTTTTAATCATATTTAAGCACGCTTATGAATTTAGAAACCTTAAAGTGTGAAGCCCAGTATAGTTTACCAAAAGGGCCACACTGGTGTACAAGCTTAGGTGGCTGTTAAGTCATATGCATTAAAGGACGGTTTCTTGCAGATCTTCTTAATTATTGTTCCAACATATATAAAAGTAATACATATTTGATTTGAGAAGGAAATGACTCAGAGGATCCAATACTGTATAATATTTTTTCCCCAAAATACGTATTTTTTGAGAAAATCATAAGAAAGGTGATTTTCACTATTTTTTTTGGTGTCCCTATAAAAAAATATAGAAATGTTATAAAAAATGTGGCCTTGTTCGTTTTTTGTATTCCAGAATCCTAGTTCTAGGGTCGGTATTTCCCTGTTTTTTCAAATTCTGGTCTGCACTGCACTAGTTATCACATTAATTTGCCAAAAAGGCCAAACTCCGTGTGTTTCAATTTGGAACAACGCCAATATTGTTACAAAGGTTGACATAAATCACGATTTTGTTAAAACCAAAATGAAAAGGACTAAAAAATACCGACCTAGATTTTGATATGCTTATACAATCATTTCATTTCTTACCTGTTGCTGATATGATTTCGAGTAACTGGAACCTCAAATCACGATTATCCAGACGCCGAAAGTGAACACAGAGAAAATCGCATTTTGTCCAAATATTGTCCCGTTCGCTACAAAATATGGCCTTATTCAAAACCACACGAAGCGTTTCATCAAATCTCTTTTCTTTCACAAGCGACTTTCTATCGTCACACTCTGCTTCTGCAACCAGGTCAAATTACATCATCTGGAAGCTTATGATCAAATTCAACAATTTATAGGCCAAATCGTGAATTAAAATCCCTTCTGTTTGCAAAAGCATCTCCTGGGCAACCATTTACAATTGCATACAAGATACCATGGACATGCCTCATAGATCGAAATCGATGCATCAAGGCTTTTCTGATGCGCTCATTACAGCGCGCGCGCCGAATAGCACAGACGCGTATTTGCGTAGTACGCGAAATTACCCTCCCTTTTGCAGTTCAGCCCGTGTGATTGTTTTTGGTCAAACATGCGGTAACATAGTAAAAGTAAAATGACAAATACGAGGAAAAATATAGTATAGATTCTGTTTAAAATAGATGGAAGAAAACAGTTTAATGCCATTAAACATGAAAAACTAAAACTGGCCATTTGCCAAGTTCCTGACTTAAACCAGCTCCTTAATACCCAGCCAACATGCCTTCTGGGGCCCACACGGGTTTAACATGGGCAAGGTGGGCTTAATGTGTGCTAGGGCTTCAAGTGTGCAACCCAGGTGGATCCATGTGTGGGGGGCCCCCTATAAGTGGGTATCTTGGCTTGGGTTACAGTGGGCAACCCCAAATGGGTCCATTGTTGGTTTTATTCAGTGCCTGTGTGGGATCTAGGACGTGGGGTTTTCAAGTTTTTTTTTTATATGGGGCCCATGTGGGTTGATGGTGGTCATGGGCTACATCCCACAGGGCTCACCCATATGGGCGTGGTCTGATGACCTGTATTTTTTCTGCTGTAACTGCAAATTTTGATCAAAATGTGTATTTTTAAGTATTTTTTTAAATGAAATCATTCTCAGACAGCCCTATAATAACTGTATCTATTTACTTTTCATCACTTACCATTGTGGATTGACGACTTTTAGAGAATGGATGGTGTACAGACTGTAACATTTATAACACCATAGAACATACATATCATTTAAAAATAAACCTTTCATCAAAATAAACGTAGCACTTCTTGTTTCATGCCCTTCATGGGTATTATTTCCCTCTTTTGGGAGATGTTTTCGCTGATGAAACAACAAAACATACATTTGTTGTGTTGTTCACCCATTGTGGTCCACTTAACGTTCCACATGCAAAGAGGGTGCAAATAAATCAATTTGATTTCCCATTTGGGCCCCATTTGAACCCCCTTGTTATGGTACAACTCGGGTAAGCCCATAACAACCCAGAAAGTGATAACCTTTGAGGGAACACACATTGTACCCGTGTAGTACCCACCTGCAAACAAACTGGGCAAACCCACATGTGGCCAATCGAGGCCAGTGTACAAACCCAAGTAGGCCCCACATGGGGCCCCTGAACCAGCGATTTTTTGCCCATGTGGGCCCCTCATGACATGCCCCCTAAAACCGTATTTTACCAACATGGGCCCCAACTGGGAATGTTGGCTGGGATAAGTGCGATTGCATTGGAATGTTTGCAAAACAATGTATCGTCATGTAAAGCAAGAAATCCATAAGTGCAATAGCTGCCATTGAAAAAACAAAAAAATTAAGAAATTCCCCACAACACATGCAAGTCTTTGATCAAGCGGCTCATTGTGTCGCCTGATGAATCCCTTTCAAGAGCCACTGATTCAATGTAATAAAACTGAGAGTTATCCGAATACATGGTAGCACAACAGATGTATCACATGGCACTACTGCAACTTACGAGCTTCTTGCACCCTCACACGACGGTATGTTCTTGTAACGTACTGCGAAATAACAATAATAATAATTATATAATAATAATAACCATTTTTTTATATTAGGCGGCTTTAACAAAATCCCCGTAAACAGTCTCAAAAGCGCTTTTGCCAATTATAATAACGCCGTCCTTCAAGAATCTGTCACAATCTGTCGCTTCATCTAGTGGCTGCTCAAAGACGCCTTGAAAGCGCACAAGCCTACCTGCACTTATATTGTAATCTTCCCCATAGCAGCTACCCAGATTTCGCTTGGGTCGACAGCAATGAAATTAAGTATCGTGCCAGGGGCACAAAACACTTTCACCACAGTGGGGCTCGAACTCAAGGTTTAGCGTTCTAATGATCACGAGTCCTGTGCTCTTGCCCACTGGACTCACACGTGTCTCTGTGGCTATTCTATTCACTGTTTGTACCCAACATATCCAGTTTCTGTACATGGCGTGCCAGATTCGACATAGAATCTATTCGTCTTGAAAAAAGTGGTCATTTGCCCTGTCGCCTTCATTAGGTTTGCTGCTATCCAATAGCGATTACCTATCAGCACTTAAAATGAGATATTCCACATAACAGCCCTCAGTGGAAAGGCAAGGCGAGACAATGCATAACACGTTGGTCGCAAAGCCTCTTGGAACTCGCGGCCTCAGTCAGATATTAGTCTCTATATATCCACTGACCAAACATAACCCTGACCATGATCATGACTAGTGAAAGTCCTAAAAAGATTGCTTGTGATTGTAACCTGTGGCTGAAAGAGATTCCAACAAATCGCGGATTTCATCATTTTAAAATAAAGAAAAATAGGCAGAAACACTACTTATCAGTTATTCCTCAATATGACTTACATTCGTTTTGACAGCTTTACAGCGTCAGTGAAATTCAATATTACATGGAATCGACTTTTATCAAGGCCATCAACTTGTTGACACTACCTTCGATCAGTCATGAACAGCACGACTGATGCTTCACTCAATATGGGTGAATTTGCTATCCTATTATTGTAGACTCCCGGTTAACACCGCAATACGTTTCGAAACTGATTTAAGAAGCATTGGAACCAAGGTCTAAAGTCCCCTTCGAAGAACAAAGTACATTATGGCTCATTTGCAGTGTCGGTACCAGTGGCATCGCCGGCGGCAGCATCATCAATATAAGTACGTCTAACTTTCCACCAATATCTCATCTTCAGGTACATTTTCCAAAATGTAGTCTTACTAAGTCTAGCTGATGTAATCGCCAAATCATTCTGAACTCTTTTTCCATATCGTGATGCGTTGCACTCGGTGAAACCGCGTCATAATAGTGGTATGACACCCGGGTACCTTCTGAAGTCTCGGCAAACGGCCAAAAGCCGTAAAGATGAGTTTCATTGCATTACATCATGAGTGAAGTGACGTTACCATGTAGAATCCTGTGAAAGTATGAGAGATGAGGATATCGTGAGCTGGGAAATTAAAGGGGCTACTGTTAAAAATTTTGGGAATTTTGATATGGACGTTTTAAATTCATGAGAAAAATGGGGGAATTTGTCTACTTTTGCAATATATATTTTTTTTTTGCATTTTGGACGCCATCTTGAATATTCCTGGAATGCTGCATTTTTCATTGTTTATATCATCTTGCATTGTGTGATAGAACGAGCAAAGGCAAGCTAAACAGTTGAATTGATTGATTCCTAGCGTATTTCAAAGTTGAATTAGGACGTTATACTTGATTTGCATGTAAAATGGGGAACACGCGCTCGGAAAAAATGGCACCGTCATTTTATGGGTCAATCATATCAAATAACAACTTCCTGTAGAGAACGAAAAATAAACATTCTGGTCCCACGGGATGTCTAAGATTTAACTCAACTTTGACTAAATTTTACTCAACAGAAAGAGTTGTTCCCATTTTGAACAAATTGAGTACACTAGTATACACGGATTGTTTGCTTTTATTTGCTTAATCCATCTCCATACTAATTTAACTTTGGTGAGAGGTTGAATATAATCAACATTGTCGCCTCACTAACCTGATGTCAGGACACTTTGGTGTCCCGCAGATTTCCAAAAATGCCAGACAGCGCGGTAGTTCTCTGGATTTCCGAACACTACTTGGATGTTTTTTTGACTTTTGGTTAATTGTGTTGCTTTTAATGATAGACTCCATAGGTTTGATACTGCCAGGGCTGGCACCCACAAGGTTCCGTTGAACTCCGAGAGTCTCCTCAGAAATTGCTGTTTGTTTTCTTCTGATTTAAGGCCGCGGTATCTGCAAAACAATTTGGTTTAGAAAGTGAAATTAAAGAGTCAGGGCAAGGTCATCAATAATTTTTCCTTTCATTATGCAGGTGCATTTGAATTTCCAAATGTACACCAAATAATTGTAGGTGATATGTGCAGTACATGTACACAATTTAATTAATTTACACATAGAATAAGTACAACACAAGTTAAATTGACATTGAAATATCAATTGAAAGAAAGTGTACAGAACGCAAAGAATTTTATTATTCTGAAGCGATTCACCCTATTCCATACAATTGTCGCAGCCCAAAACTATAGAAGGACGGTCTCTCTTGCAAGGAAGCTGGATCTGGATCAATTGTCTCATACATTGGAGGGTCGATGTTTAAAAAGGAATAATCCCGATCGTTCTGATCACATAATAATATTAACTTAGGTTCGTCTTTAGCCTATTCGAAAGAATGACTTAGGCATTATGATATTTGAACTAAATCAGAAAGAAATTTCCCAAGACTGCACAACGCCCGGGGACAACGAGACACAGTACGTCGCACAATATAAGACTCCTTCGAAAGAATGCTATTAAATAGCTAAATGGTATAATCTAGTTTTCGTATATGTTTCACATAACGCGTGGCTAAGTATAGGCCTACACACGAACGCCTGCTCGAAATGGACATACAGGGTGTCTCAGAAAGAATTACACCCTAACTATTGGCGACCATAACTTCAAAAGTGAGTATCACATTTGATTAATTTAAAAAAGAATCTTAAACCACAATTATTTTTCAATATTTTAATGTAACAGCACTCGATTCGGTTCAGTAGTTTTGAAGAAATAAGCGATTATGTAACACATGTCAATGGACACTTCCTTCCAAGTTCCAAGTTTTGTAATAAAGTGATTCAGACAGAACAGGCGAGAAATAATCAATACTTCTTTCATTTTCTTTTTCATTTTATTTCTTTAAAACAAAATAAGATCATGATATTTTGTACCAGGTTCAACATAATATTGCACATACATTACAAAGGAAATTTACATCTTTTCTTTTTCACTTAAAAAATTGAAGAAAATTGAAGAAATGTCAGTGACATCTTCAGTCTTTTTGACAAATTATTGTTAATACCATGGCTCTCGCCAATCTAAGCAAATTTCCTTTTTCATTTAATTTAAATTCCATACCTTCAGGCAGCTTTCTAGAAAAGCTATGCTTTGAAATTAATATTGAAAACGAAGTAAAGTTTGATATTCAAGTAGGTTGTGCATTTTAAAAGTCTAAGAATGGTTTCAACCACCAAATGTTCACCTTTTTCTGTTTGCTAAGAATTGTTTCAGATGTGTAGATTTTCCGTTTTAATAAAATGCATTCAAGATTTGTATATCAAGCATGCCAACAAAGTATTTGTGGCATATTGTTACGGCTGCAACTCTGTCTTGGATTTAGATGAAGCCTTCGTCTGATGACTGCAATGTTCTGTAAAGCTCGGGCGGTTCTCTGCCTTCCACAGGGACTCTTGTTTAAATTTTGACTTGTACCCGTTTTCACGGTACTTCTTAACATTGTTCAAGATTGTCGTCTTGCAAGGAGGATTTCTGTGGAATCTTAATCTAAATTCCTGCCTGACCAGATTAATGTTATGACCAGTTTCGGCATATCTGAAAACCACAAACGCCCTTTGTTTTGGCGACAAATGTGGACCAACCATCTTGTCTCGTGCCAGTACATGTACTTCACGAGTATAGATTAAAACGCGGGAATTGTGAATTTGCACTCAAATCATGCCTTTATTATTTTAAATGTAGAATCCACCATCTTATTGGAATAAGATGTCTAATTTGAATACAAACTAATATGAACAATCTTATTGTTCAGTTCATCCGCCTGTTAAAGTATTGATTAAACTCATTTCACTCAATTCATTTTATGCATGCAGTGCCACCCCTAGTTCAACTAACATATTTCACATTTCTACAGATTTTATTGGTGTTGTTTTCTAAAAAAAGATCATTCTTGTTATTTACCATGTTTTGTTTTTTCTTGATGGATTTTTGTTATAATTGTCACGGTAATTGTTTATTACTGTTATAAACGAACAACATGGCATTGAACTCACAAAATATTAAAGAAGGCCGGTTCTTTGGGAAATGAAAAGAAGAGAGCTTGAACAGATAACACGAGTAATCAGCGGTAGTTAACACCAGATCTGCATTATTGTGATCAAACTTGGAAGGAAGTGTCCACTAACATGTGTTACATAATCGCTTATTTCTTCAAAACTACTGAACCGAATCGAGTGATGTTTACATTAAAATGTAAAAAAAGTAATTGTGGTTTTAAGATTCTTTTTAAATTTCTCAAATGTGATACTTAGTTTTGAAGTTATGGTCGCCTATAGTTAGGGTGTAATTCTTTCTGAGACACCCTCTAGAAACAATAGGCCCTTTCTATTTTACAGCTAAGTACCAGAAATGGAAACTGGAGCGTGAAAGAAATAAATAAGAGATGAATCCCAAACTTCCTACTACATAATTCAGGATCCATCTACGTCCGTCCCTTTTCCAAAAAGCAGCTTTCATCTTTGCCCCCTGTATTATGGATTTACACCCCCGCCTTCGTGATTAATTTATCATTAACCTTCATAGAACTAGAAGACATATCAACTGAGAAATGAGCCTTTGCTCTCCAAACTCGTACTCAATTGCTCCAGATGAAACACGAATACGCTCCATTGTAGTAACCTTACCTGTGCTGGAAAATGGATGGGTTAGCAGTCACGATGTGGGCACGCTCTCCCACATCTTCCTTGAAACCTTTTACTCCAGGAAGATTAAACCTGCAAGAATGAAAGCCAAGTAGATAGATTCCATCACCCTTAGACCTAAAGGCCGGTATTCACAAAAGCGGGTTAACTTTAACCCAGGGTTAAACAGGGTTTGACCCACAATCTTGGGTTAAATTCATGTTATCCTCTATGGGATATTTAACCCAGGGTTAAAATTAACACTGGGTTAAAGTTAACCCGCTTTTGTGAATACCGGCCTTAGACTTTGGGGTCATTGGAACTCGACCATTATTTCAAATAGGTAACAAAGGATTACAATTGTAATCATTGATTTGAACCCAACTGTACAATAGAATTAGGAAGGGGCAAATAACACCCCTCAGTTGCTTTCTCTATGTCTTCACGTAAATGAGAGCTAGTCCAATCAGCAGTGGAATCTAGTATAATGTCAAGGTTGCAATCCTCGCGTATATGTAGTGCGATACGAATGGTAAATGCTCAAACATAAAGATCTTTATTCTTTCTTTTTAAGTATATCGTGACGAATCTTCCAAACAGGCCAATTGACCAAAAGTCACATTTCGAGATATCGGCGATTGTAGTTTTAGAGGATTATGAACTTGCATATCTAAATTAGAAATATTTTGGAAAATTATTTTATGTGTACATTGTGGGCATTGAAAACGCTTCATTTTAAGCATGCTTTCCAATAAGGTATATTTTGTTTTCTTTGTCAAATTTAATTACAAAGTAATTGGTCTGTTTGGAAAAACTAAAAAAATGTCTTCTATCTGTATATCAAAGGAAACAATGCGCATTCACCCTCCTGTTTTCGGAGTACTCTCAAGAGGCGAGAGTACTTTTACCATATTTGTACAGTGTGACAAAATCGTCTCAGATATAGCTACTTACGTGATACTGACATCATTATTTATTATTATTATTTATTATAATTTAGAGGACAGAGCCCTCAGAAGTATACCAAACAGTGATTAACCACTCTACTAGGGGTATCGCTCGAAACTGACCAGGACGGCTTGGGACAATCAGGGGTTTCCACCCTACTCTTCTCGAAACTGACCATGATATATACAGGTGTGACTCTCTGCAGATGGAACCAAGAACTTAACGTCCCCTCCTAAGGACGGGATACTCTCGTGGTTCATTCATTTGCCCAAGTCCAATTGAACCACGGGGAGAGCGGGACTCTAGTTTTAATCAATAGTTCTAATAACAATCAACTTCGACCAGACTTGTAGGCCAGCCATTCAGTGTATGGAGAAGGGAGATGAATATCGCAATTTCCCATTAATCGATAGCTCACTTTGGATTTCGATAAAAAGCTGAATGCGCATTCATCAACAAATCAAGAGGTTTATAAGCTGTCATACGGTGATTTTTAAGTACTAGCAAATACACGAATGCAGATTGGTCTGTTTACAAAACTATTATACCTACAAATTGGGATGTTATTTTAATCAATATTTCGTATATGAAAAGAGCTCGTGATATATTAAAGGTGCGTGTTCCGATCGTCTTTGAGACCCCCAGATTTACCCGGAAGTGGTATCAATTTTGATATCAGATGAAAGGCCGTGTGAAATTCGAGCCATCAAATCCATTTCATTCCCAAGATATAAACAAAAAACGCCGTTTTAATGGTTAACCATCAATATTAGCACTTAAATGCCCAACCTAAAAAAACTTCCGTTAGTGCCCAAGGGGGGGGGGGGTTTCCTAGGGCCCCAACCCAGATAACCACTTTCCCGTGGGAGGTTGATCATGACATTAACACAAGTAAATGAGGGTCACGTAAGAACCACATACCCACAATAAAAATGAAAATCCGAACTTTGACCTATGACCTATGGCCAACTGAAATTGTCATTCTCCGAAAAAAATGGTTCGCATATTTCCATCCTCAGCAACTCCAATATAAGGTTTTGAACCAAAATAATTCATTATATCTACTCTAGAATAACCAATTAAAATAATCATTGCAAAATATAGCCAAATTTATACCATCTTGAATTTTTCTCAGAAACTTCAAAATCACCTTAATTTTCCCATAGAATTACACAGTTAAGAGCACGATCATGAAAAATTAAACTTGATGCTATCAGCATATAAAAGGTTATTTGATTTAAGTATTAATTAATTGCCTCCCAAGATTTAATTACTTTAATTTTTTAATTAGTAAAATATCTTGATTTTTTCACTTCCGTTAGTGCCGGGGGGGTTCCGAGGACCCAACCTAATTATTCTAATGAAGCCGTGGGCGGATTTAATTTTTTTGTATCAGGAGAAGCGTATTTATAAATCAGACAATTAGCAAAAAACTCCTTGAAAATTCTGATTGCGTAACCGAGAAATCGCAAAAAAAACAAATGTTGGGTACTATGGACCAAAAAAAAAAAAAAAAAAAAAAAAAAAAAACCCCCCCCCCCCCCCCCCCGCCCCAGGCACTTAAGTGTTAGCACAGTATTATATTAGAAAGGGCAAATTTAGCACACGCATGTGACCCAATTGACTTTTTTACTCCTGGTTACCTAAGGAATAATTTGAGCTATATTACATTAGATTTATAGCAGTTCAAACATTTGACCCCCATAGTAACTTTACCCCTCTCCTGGGGCCATACGCAGCAGCGGGTCTCCGGCAGACATTCATATTTGCAAAAGTTATATTTTTCTCCGAATTTTCTGGTGTTCAGATATTGGTATCTCGTTCGTTTGATCAAAACCTTTTGGGCTGCTGCTCTATGATGCGTGTAGTAGACATGTAAGTATTAAATGTTCTACTTATTCAAACAAAAACATTCCTAACCAAGTCTATAAAAGCACAACATGGTATATATTTTGGGAAGTGGTTTCATAGATGTCCCAAGTATGCAAATGAGGTATTACCATTTATTCCATTCAAACACTACAGCACATCACCATACAGCGCATGACGGAATCAATTGTAATACCTCATTTGCATACGTGGGACTTATATGTAACGTTTACCATATTTTGCACAGAGGAGTACAGATCATTACAATCACCAGTAAACCTCTGAAGAGTTTATGACATAGAAGAGTTACCTTATTATCAAGTCTCCACTGTCTATATCTTCTCCACATCCTGAATTTAACAAGATTCCACTTGACCCGACAATGTTACACCTGGCGAATTGTTTTTCTTTGAATGGCGAATTCTGAAAAATGAAAATTAACAACAAAAACAAAAGAAAACAAAACAGGATGTCATTTGGTACAATGTTCTGCAAAATCATTTAAAATGTTATCATTATAAGACCGCATAAAAAAAAATCAGATTCTCGTGCCCCCCCCCCCTTTTTTTGATAACGTCAAACCTTTTTTTTTTGATTTTCTTAAATTATTATGTTTTCAATCCTGCGATTTTGATGGATACAAGGCCTAATTGTGTTATTAATCAACCACGGTTACTTTCGTGTGAATTTAGAGACCTTTAGGAGGTCTATTCCTCGTAATCGAGGTCTAGGAGGTCTATTCCTCCAAATAGAAAAGGCCCCACTATTTGTCTGATGCGGCTGAAAGTTGGTGGTAATATCAATTTTTGGTGAAACAGACTATTTTAGTGTGTGTCATTTAGTAAAAAAAATAAAATGTAAAAACCGCCCTCCCTCCACACTTTCAGAGGTCACTGCTACGAGAAACAAAAACTAATTTTAAGGTGCCTAATGTATAACTTCTCAACTGGCACTAGAGCTGCATAACACCAACAAATAAACGACGAAAACAAAACAACATCAGCAACAACATTATATTACCTCTGGAAATATGTTCCAGGTATTTCGATTAATAGTAGTCCAGCCCAAAGATAAGTAGAATGAAAATGTCTGGCCGACGTGAGTGTTCTTCTTTGTGCACACCATATTCTGTGGAGCGCCTAACTCTGTACTTCCAAGATAAAACTCCTTCCTGTAAAGTATTAAAAAATTAAACTCTTAATACCAGCCATTATTATAAGCGTATTCACGAATTTTGCGCGAGTCTGAATCTCGTGCATTCTCGCTTAGTCTCGCGAAATGGGTCTGACCTTTTGACCTCTTTGTGCTCTTTCTATGCAACTAGTTTTTGTATACTTTGTTCGGTTTCAAACAGATCTAATACATACTTTCCGTGGGAATTTCCATGGTATTTTTTCATCTTTGGATGCGTGGGACCAACGAGAACATAATAGAAAAAACAGCGTACTAATAGTGATAGTATTTTTTGCGAAATGGGATTTTTTTCAGCGGGTCATTAAAGTCACGGGAATTTGCAGAGTCATCTTTGGTTAGCTAGTGCATCAATGGTGCATCTGTTAAAGTTACACATTTGAAATATTGGATATGGTTTTCACGAATTTCAATGTGGGAATTCCCATGCT
>JAMKCH010014293.1:0-67638 GCA_023653785.1 Ophioderma brevispina
TCTCTGTCTGCAGATGCCGTCCACTTCTGCTAACTAGGATAGTAAAATTTCTTTATTTAGAGGGTCTCTTTCCATTCAGGTGTGTTTCACATAGACCCAGGATTTCCTATATCAACTTCTGGCTTCCTCCATGAGGCCGAGTTTCCCATTACCGTCCTTCTTGCAGTGTTCTCCAATGTTTCAATTACCAATATTTATGGTGCTGGCGCTCCCTTTTCTTGGGGCTTGCTCTACAGTAGTTTTCGTCATTTTCGGCTTACTTGTCGACTTTTGCTACTTACGCGATTTTTTGTAGTTTCTCCGCGTCCTTCTTCCTTCTAAATACATCTGTGGGGTGGCCAACCAATCATTCTTAGCACCCCCTGCCACCTTGTTGCCAACTATCAGCCCACCGGGACTCGGGGCCTTAAGGGGGGGGGGGGGGTCGACTTCAATTTTTGGAGTTTTACACTCTTAAGAGTGTTAACCTGATTTTGCTCCTACTTACTGGGCACAACGCAATGAGTTCCTTTCCCGTGTCGGTTGAAATGTTGCATTACTGAACGTACAAAGGTGGTGTAGGCCACCAGCTCTTATCTTAACATATTATTAAGGGCCACCATACACATTTCAAGCAATTCTGTTACTTTTTGCATCTAGTAAACCTCCGCATTCAATGAAGCTATAATCGACTTATCAAGGCAACTTAATAGAAAAAGGCCTACTGTGCTGGCCTCTAGTCGTTTATATGGGAGTACATGTTACTTGAGAATGAATGTTATGGAACACAGTGTTTCGTGGTGTGAAAATTCGCCTCACTGGCAGCAGTTACTGGCAGGCAGACTCACAGAAGGCTTTATTGAACATTTAACAGAACCTCAAAATTGAAATCATAACATGCCTATTTGACAGTTTTAAAGCTTGAAGCAGGGATCGGTTTTCAGTGTAATTAGATTATGTACACACTCTTACGATAATTTTATGTTTATTACGAAATTATTGCATAAAGGATTTTCAAGTTACAGACGCGAGATTTTGAGGCAATCCATACCCTTGTTTCATATGTATGAATTTCTACTGATATATACTCTTATAATATCATAAAAAATCGACTCTTAGTCAAAAACTAGAAAGATGACTGACTTTTGAATTACTGGCAACTTTCTTACCACACATGTTTGGTATCACATTTACTATTATGATCATAAAATGTATTTAACAAATTATGTTGACTACTCTAGTGCTGGAAATGAACTCATTAGAACAAAATCACACCCTTCATTTGGTGTTCAAATACCACACTCGCTAAAATGGCTGCCCATTTTGAAAGTGTTGGCACCCAGATAGCATTTATTGATTCAAGAATCGTGGAATTCCATTTAAATTTGATATCTCATTGTATGTTTCCGTTGAATTTCTACTGTTATATCACCTTTAATATCAATACATGTTGCTTATTAGGCCAATATAATGAAAAATGGGCACACATTTTGAAATGCTGTTCCCCCCCTCCCCCCTGCACATCAAACAACAAGCTAGCTAATCTTTTTAGATTTTCTAGGGTCTATTCAAACATTAAATTTTTATCAAATCTATCAAAAACAAATGCAACCTTCTAGAATTTCCTAGCTAGATGTTGTAAATTCCCGCGTGGGCTTCTTTGGGATATTTATTAACAACACATCGTGACATTTGGAATATTAAAGATTAGTTACAGTGTTTCGTTTTATATATTAACAGGACTTAATGTGACAAATGTCCTATGTAACCTTGAAAAATTCTAATAAAAAGACTTTTTGTATATTCTGATAGGCCTATATAGGAATAATTATTGAAAAATTAAGTCCGGAGCCTTACAGTTGCTGCGTTGGTCAGCTATTCAAGGTTCAAAGGTCAAATGACTTTTAAGGCATGTGATGGGTCATAACTGCTCAGCTATTGGCCTATAAGAAAAGGGTGTGTTTATACCCATGTTTTTGGGGTCAATAAACCGATTAAACATATTTTGAGGCTTTTTTACAAATGCAGCATCATTGCTTTTCAGCATATAAGCCTTTTAATCAGGATTTACCGTTTCACAACGTAAAATTAGCCAATTCGTTCAGGTCTGTACAAATATTAACAAAAACTTGACCATAATTAAGTAAATAATGAAAACAGCTACATATTATTGTCAATCAGTTGATGGAAAATTGTTATTAGATCTCGAAACTGATGTCCTGTGTGATTTAATAGTTTGATACTAGTGATAGACCTTTTGCACAAATATTTCCTTGGGCACATATAAAAACTCCATTACCCACTGTTTATTAAAAATGAGCCAACTCCCGAAATAATCGGGACATGACACGCACCAAATATCACGGACCACATGGCACGCACAAAACTTGCACTTTTAGAAAAATGCATCTTTTTAAAAAAAAAAAAAAAAACAGCCAACTTCCACGACCCTCTTGTAGGTGGGAATAACAAAATTGAAGGTAGGATCATACTCAAGTGTATCCGCCATCCTCTCACTCCTGAGAAGAGGAAATACACTGTATAGTGCTAGATCCCTTCACAACCTTACTTTTGCACATAATATCAAGGCTTAACTAACGGTGGCGGAAAGAGGTTGCAGAAGGTAGACAACGCCAAACACAGCCCTTCAACACCCACATTCCATACTTCGCCTAATACTCCTGGTTCAAGATGCTACTATCATGCAAGAGGTAGTGGAAACCCCTCTCGCTTGAATACAACACAGATCAAATAGAATTGTTGGAAGGTGGAAAGCAAGAACTCCAACCGACGTTGTCCAAAAATATTGGGATGGAGGCATGCTTTATAGAATGGCCAGGATCGGAAGAGTTGAGCTAGACATAATTCTGCCTCACACCCAATTAAGGCAGTCAACCAATTCATGTGTTTTGGTTGCATTTTAAGTACTGAGAAAAAATCCAAATGGCTCAATGTCTGCTCCCTGCTGCAGGCTTCTCTCGCGTCTGTAACTCTTGTGAGATCGTGCAGACCGTGGCCAGGAAGAAACACCGGTTTCAGGCGGCCCTTTTATGGACAAAATACGATTCTCAAAATCGGACCTTTGAGATATTAACCTTTAAAGTTCAATACATGTGCCTTTTCTTATAATTAAAAAAATTAGCCTGATGAATACATTTGTACTATTTAGCATATATTCATGTATAGCCTCAATTTTGAGGGTTAATGAATAACTGGTTCATTAATTACAACACCCATTTGTCAAGTTTACGTAGTTTTGCCATAAAAATTAGTTAAAAGCTGTTATGGCAAAAATACAAATGATACGTATGTCACTGTCTGACACAAAATAAATCACTACAAAAAAAAAAATTCTTGGTATGTGTTGTTACAAACATTTTTAGTTTGATCTTACCCTGGTGTCGTTGATCTTACCCTCTATAGTCCCATTAATTTAGAGAAAAATCACTGCACTAATAAGTTTGCCATAAAAAAACTTCTGTATCTCTTAAGTTAGTAGTTTGCCATAAAATCATAAGGCGATTATGAGAGGAAAATGAACGTAACTTAGAGAGAATACGCAGTTTTGCCGCCGAAAAAAAAAAAAAAAAATACCTTCAGAATGGTAAAACGCACTCTAGTAGGAGTGCTATCTCAGAAGTGGAAGATTCTAGCATGTAAGACTTTGTGAAGTGAAAGCAGCGCCCCCAAATCGCCCAGAAATAACTTATCTCAAAAAGTCAAATGTCGAGTTACATAAAAGGACCGCGGGGGAAAGGAAAAAAGAAAGTCAAAAAGCCGGCTTGTTGAAAGAATACAGACCTCCTTGTGCTCAAAGCGGGAGGTGGGCTCGTCCGTAGACAAGGGCATTTAAACTGCAGGCCTATGATCTCAACCAAGCCACAGCACTAGGAAACGTTCCCGAGGAACTAAGCTTTCGGTGGGTGCAAACTGCCAACGCTTAAGAATTGCAAAGATCAACGGCCAATCCCATTCCGGAACAAGGCTACGAAATGAGGGCGATCCGTAAAACATACCCCTTCCACCAGATGGGAGGGGAGGGGACTGAAATGGAACGGTCATGCCATCACGAGGCACTTTACGGGTATTGGCTGCTGCTTGTAGTAAAAAAAAAAAAAAAAAAACAGCGGACCGTATTGATACGAAGTAAACCCCATCCTGAAAGAATTCCTTGAGGAAATTGCCCAACCCCTGGTTACGGTCGCAGAAATTGAATGGATTCGGCACACCAGGCATGGTAACGGCGGAGAGTCGAGAATCCTTTATGTCTAGTGGATTTGCCGGAACATTGAGGCTGGCCCACAGACCTGTTCAAAAACCTGAGTGAACCGGTGCAGACATACACCAGACAGGTTCGGAGCATTTATGGTGAAAGCCGGGACGAAAACGGTGCGGTGGAGGACCTTTACCAGGTCCCCTTACCTGTTTGGAGCTGGATCTGTTTCTCTTACAAGAATATTAGCAGCCGGGAAACCACAGCTGCCGTGGCCTCAACGGGGCTACCGCAGGACCAGGCCACTCTCGAGACAGAGCCACTTAAGGACTTTTGGGTTCATGGCAACCTGGAGAAGATATGATCAAGCATAGGCTATATCAATCCTGACCGGTCCGCCGCCATGGCATCGCGGTTTGACTACCCGGGGATCCGGATTCCAACAGTTAATATGCCACAATATGTACGATTCATGACTGAGGCGAACAGGTCCACGTCTGGACGGTCCAACCGAGAAGATTGTGCGGCCAAACTTGCCAAAAGAGGTGGTTGCGTGCCACTCCTACTGACGGCACTCTGACTTTGCCTGGTGTCTGGGAGTAGGGACACTCCTCGGAGACCATTGTCCACTCCAGAAACACGAGAGGCGATCAGCCTGAAGTCCAAATCCGGCCACACCTGACTATGGCCGAAGAATGTCCCTGCATAGGTTGGGACTGATGCCACCCCTTCCTGTTTTTTATTGCACCAAGTCAATTGTCGCGGGACCACCAATTACCTGCACCTATGACCACTGGGAGCAAACTGCAGCAAGCCAGAACAAGAGCCAGAAAGACGTGAGGTGGTCAGCGGCCTGTCCCCGAAGAGATTGGAGGTGAGCCCCTCCCCTCCAACTTAAACGCATCCGTCGGCAGGGAAGGGAAAAACCGCCGGCCGCATGTGGGAAGACCGTGGGTTGCGGTCGCGCTTGGGCGGACTGGGCGCGAACCCTCCCCGTCGCTGCCATCTCAGGGGGCACGGGGCGGTAGGGGGGGCGCGGGGCTGTATGGCGGTTGGGGGTGTGGGCGATTGGGCGGCGTTTGTGATGTGCGGGGTCTATGGGTCCGAAGCGTGGTCCGCGGTTCAAGCCCCCGCAGTGTGCCGCCATTTCGGGCGTAAGCTTCGGGGCGGTAAGTAGGAAAGTGCCGTGCGGCAGTTGTGGATTGGATGGGCCCGGAGGGTTTCCGGGGCCGGAGTGTTGGGTTCGGGGTAGTTTAGGCTTGTGGTCGGATGCGATAGGGGCGACACGGACACAATGAGTTGGCTCTGGTTTTGCGTGGACCCGAGCGGACCAGTGACGGCGGGAGGCAATTGGGTGACGTCTGGCTTGGACGGCCGAGTCGGGTTGGTATTACGCATCGGCGAGTCGCGGTGTCGCGCGGCCTTGGGGGCAGGCGAGTTGGGACCCACCCGCGCCCAGGCGGTCGCAGCGGGTTTTCGGGTGTGGAGCAGGGATGCGGCGATGGGCTGGTGGGCGCCCTACGGGCTTGGTGGGACCGTTGCGGTTGCCCCTGTCGTGCACGTGCTGCCCACGCCCACAGGTACAGTCACCCGCGTGGTCTCGGGGGGGTGGAGTAGAACCATGCTGCCACGCAGGTCCAACTGTTCGGGTTGAAGGGCGTACCGTTGGGTTGAGGATGGAAGGAGGTGTTTGGTTTGATACGGGGGCGGGCGGGGGTTGGGGGGTTGGTGGGGCCAGGGGGGGGAATTCAGTGTGTAGAGGCGGGGGGTGGGGGTTGTCGGGGGTGGGGTGGGTGGTTGTGGCCGGACGTCTCGGGCGCTATTGGGTGTGAGCGGCTTATGGCGGTGTCTGCGTGCTCCGTCGGGAGGTTGGTGGTGGGGTGAGGGCGCTGGTGGTCTGTGTGGGGGGACGGGTCACGGGCGTTGGGGGGGACAGGGGGGTGGTCGGGGGGCGTGGTTGGTGGGGAGGCGGGTAGGGTGCGGTGGGGGGGGGCTGGGTTGTTGGGCGGGGCCCGTAGGGGTGGGGGGGGGGAGGGGGTGGTAAGTCCAAGGTCAGGATGTTTGATAGGTCACAGGTAGCTGAATGCGATCCTTGACCTATATCGAGTGGAAAGTCCACCATTGAAGATGGTAGGTACTATTTTTTTAAAATAATGAAGGGTGCATGTGTCATGTTTCCTATATGCTAATGTGTCTGTTGGCCCAAACACTTGTATACCGAACTCATGTGTGCTTTTAGACACAAATGGTTGAGAGTTATGATCCATGAGATGCCTATAAAGGTCATTGACCTTGACTGGGAATTATTGACCAGCGATGCCAGAAGGCCCGGACGATTTTTCGTAAATTCAAAATATAGCCCTACAAGACTATACCAAAAGTCCTTTTATCAGAATTTTTTCAAGGTTGAATAGCATATGGCCTCTACTATACCTATCCTAAAGTCGTTCACATCAGACAGAACATTTCAATTTTCAACCCACCTTAACATACAATAAAAAAAACAACAGTTCCATCTTAAAATATACTACTATATTCGCAAAAAAATATACCTAGTGCGATCAGAGCACGGTTTACTCTTCCACTCTAAAGTTCCAAGGACTCCCGTTTTTCCGTCACTTCTAGCCGGTGTACCCGACTTAGGTTCATTATTTTTCCAATCTGTAGTAAGTAAAGTACACAACACCCTTGTCGATCATCCTGAAAGCTATTATAAGTCATGCCCGAAGTCCAGGTTTAATCACGGAATATTTTATTGATGCATTGAATTGAGCATTTGCATGATACATCAATGTGAGACTAATGGTAATCAGTTGTTTTTTGTACATGGATGAATCGAACAAAGTCGTACAACCGAATTGAGCGATTTTTCATGAAACCCTCTGTGCGAGTAATAATATTGGTATACAATTGTTGAACTTCTTGATAAAACACATGACCCTTTAGCCTATTTTCCCAAATATCTTGGAAAGGAAGCACACAAAATGTGACCAATTAGCTTTTTTACTCCTGGTAAACTAAGGTCATAATTTGTGTATATTTCCCATATAGATGAGAGACAGTTCAAACATTTGACCCCATAGTAAACTTTACACCTCTCCTGGGGCTACACGCCAACAAAGGGTCTCCGGCAAAGACTTTCATATTTGCAAAATTATATTTTATTCTGAATTTTCCCGTTATTCAGCTATTGGTATCTTGTTTGTCTAACCAAAACCTTCTCGGCTGATGGTCTATAATAAACGGAACCAAAAAATAGTACTCATGGGTTTACGTTCAGGCTTTGGGTTGCAGCATATCCTGCATTAATTACACACTACGTGCCCGCGCTTCGGAGCTAGCTCGATTTGAATGGGAGCTGTCACTAAATGGTTTGATCACTATTCGCAGACGCCAACTCAATTCAGCTACATAAAAGTTTCTCCAAGACTTATGCTTTTATTGCCTCTTCGCTTGTCACAATTTCAGGGCTATGACGTCACATGTCTCAACTGCGTAAGTCAAGAGTTCTATCCCAAATGACCGCTTGAATTCAGGTGAAACACTTCTGCCAAGGGTCACCAGCCAAAGAGCTCGCACACTCTAAATTTCAGGGATTTTTTTAAAACTTAATCATTGAGATTGTTAGTAAGTGACCAATCAAGGTTTATCTTTTTGCATGATATGAAATACACATTAGCTTTGAATTCAAATATAAAATGATGAATTAAGGCCAAACGAGATTTTTTACTTTTAAGAATCTACTAGTGCATGTCGCCCACCGCGCTGCGCGCGGGCCCCCGCTAGGCCAAGTTACACAATGAACCCATGGATGACCTTGACCCCCCAATGACCCCTCGAAAAACGTGACACAACCTCGTACGTCGGAGCTCGTACCACCATACCAAACTTCATATCCGTATGTTAAAGGACGGCGAAACGAATAGCCGGACAAACAAAAAACCCACAAAGTTGTTTTTAGTAAATATAGATTTTAAACACCCCGAAAGGACATAGCCGGATTTAAGGAATGAAGGGCGCCTCTATAGCTTTCTGAGAACGAATGAACTTGAAACTTTGTGCATATTAAAAGCGACATGCTCAAAGTTTACCTTTTGCTGTTTTTTTTTTTTTTTTTTTAAAAATCGGCCAAATTTTCGGGAAGTTATGAAAGTTTATAATTTACAGGCTTCAAGGGGTAATTGGAATTTCCATATTTGAACCATTTCCACCCCAAGACCACAATGCCGCTTTGCAAGGAATGTGCGCTGTGGTATTTAGCAATACATTGTGAGTGGCGTTTCTGGTTCTTGGGGTGGAAAGACCGCATTTTGTTGCATTTTTGTTTTCTGGGGGCAGGAACATCCTGAAGGAATTGCCAAAAACAACAACTAACTTCTTTACATACAAACAATAACACACACTATGTGGTAAGGCATGCTAATCTACCAAGGGCTCTATTCAGTATCCTTGGATGAGCACAGGTTAACAACAGCTGAATATGCATGTCCGGGTTATCATAAATCATGCTAAAATACAGGATGTATTTGCTCAATACAATGGTGAATGAAAGCTTTGAACTGCCGCCATGGGAATGTAATTTATTAGCTCATAGAAAGTTAACTTGGCTCCGATATAAATAGCGCGGTCATGGGCCAGTGTGTTGTCTTCCAGAGTTCCTGCTTGGTGTGAAGACCGGTTTTATATAATACAAATCTTAGCAGCATATTAAGCTAATAGGTATGGGTTTTGTGATAAAGGGTCGCCTAATGTAGCTCTTTGTTTAGCTTATGAGGTCAAAGGTCTATATATAGGTGTCATTTTACAAGCTCCATGACAAAGGGCAGCTATGCAACATCTTCCTGTTTCTACTCTACTAAAGTAATAAATGGTCATTTGAAACGGAAGCTTTGCTTTTTCTACAGAGAGCATGCCCCTGAAATTTCTCAGACTTTTCTCATTTTTTCTTGATACAAGTGTATTTGAGGATAAAAAAACCTTGCGTACATGATAAAGTAGTTGTCAAACACCAACTCAAATTGATGGTGAAATATAACTATTATGATTATAGAGGGACTCCTTCTCTCTTATCCGGCGATGTCCTTTAGAGTGCACCTCCCAAAGTCCCCCTCAGTTGCGTAGCTTGGGTAGAAGCGAAAGGTGCCAATCGGTGTGTAAATCAATAGCGGATAATGGGAGAGGAGGAGGAGTACCCCTTTTGAAAAAAAAAGCAATGAGGTTAAAATCGGGAAATTTTGAGTGAATAATTTGAAAAAATCGTGCGAATAAGGACGTTTTGGTTGGTTACCCTCCAATCTGATGTTCGTGTTTCCCTCACTGGCGGATTCCTCCCGACAAACTGCGACCCACCCCCCCCCCCAAACATGCCCTGGGTGCCGTCTTTAAGGGCGCCGGAAAAAGGACCAGCACCCATAGATCGTTCTCAGGACTCCCACAAACATATCCAAGGGGGGAAGGGACCGGGGAAGCCCATTTTCAAAAGATGACGCTTGAGTTAAAGGGGATTTAAAATAAATCCCAAAGATTGTGGTTAGGCCAAACCATGTTTCGGATTTTAAATTAAAGTTAGAGATTTGATATTTTTAAAGCTATAAGAAGTTAATTTAATCTAAAAATGGGGTTGGTCACTTAACTACAACTATTTTGGGCTTTATTTAAATTACTGTAATATTTTTTTTATTTTTTTTATATTTTTCACCCCAAAACCTCTACTTTTGAAAATGTGCCTCAATTTTCACTAAAAGACTGTTTTTTATATTTGGGCAATTTGTATGCCTATCAACCAAGATCCCGGATTTTGGCCACATTCTGCTATCACCCAAATACCCATCAATATTTCTACGGTTGTCAGTCCCCGATCAGGCGGTGAAATTATCTTTTATTTTTTTTTTCGTGCGCTTCGCGCAAATACATTTAGTCATTTTGAAAGCTATCGATGATGTGACCTATGACGCAATTGTTGGACATTCAGGACGCCCTTCTGTTGTTTTCTTGCAGGCCAAAATATTACAGTAGTTTCTGTGACAGGGACCACATAAACTCTGGGTTATAAATACTTGCAGAATCTTTAGATCAAAATGGTCACAGAATGCAGCTGGTAGCATTAGCGCTTTTCGGCCTGATAAGAAAGTTAGGTATTTATTAATTCGAACAAAGTTCAGAAAAAAAACAGAATTTCCCCATGGCAAAGTATATGTGCTTTTGGCCTGCCAGTTTCTCTCTTTACACAACAGGGGGCGCCATTAATAAACATAAACCAAATGTACATCATCTATAGCCATGAGGGCAAAGCGAAAAAGATGCTCGGATTTAAGGACAAAGGGGGGGATGGGCGCATCCCTGGGTAGTACATAATTCTTCCGAAATAATTTTCCTAAAATTATAGAAATCAGTTCAAAAGAGTAAAAAAGTAAATTGTTTAAAAAATTAAAACAAATGCATTAAATGTCATCTCAATTTATCAGTGAATATTAGTGACTACGGGATTTAGCGGATGTATATCCTAATTCATTGACCCAGCATAATGGGGGCTATTGCTAAGTAAATCCGCTCGGTATGTTGAAGACCAAACACTTCACCCATCCTTTTTCATCTGGAAATGCAGAGCCATTGTTATTATCAATACAACTGAAAAGATTGACGGTGCATATACCTCACCCCGATTATAGTAGAAGGTTCTACTGTGTGTTCAATTTTCTTGGCCTATTATTTTAATCCTTTATTCGAAAGGGAAAACGAAGGTGAACAAAGCTTAAGAGAAAAAAAAAAAAATTGGTGGCAAAATGTTGTGACCTAAAATCTTGTGCGAACCAAACCCGTAATTGCGCGTAAACCATTTCTATGCAAATTTATTGCTTTCATACAGGAGAAATCGAAAATTATTCACCTATATGAAATGGAAGGTTGAACCGATGGCGAACAAAATTTTAATTGAATAGAAAAGCGGTCTCCAATATTAATTGATTAAGTTATGGGTGTTGGTCTGCACCAAGATGTAGGTCTAGACTTGCCAAGCAACTTAATTCTTTCAGGTTTTTACTCATCTTCGTTTTTTTTTAATAATGATGAAAATATACGATCAAAATTATTAAAACTCCCAGCAGAAGTTTGAGTTTAGTTTCTTCGTGAATGAGGCTGAAGCTCAATCTAAGCAGGCGGTAAAAAATTAAAAAGCTTTTAACGCATGGACAATAACAAACGGTTTTTGCCAGTCCCAGACGAATTGAAGTCCGTTGTCTATTCGTTTACTATTGAATAGGGACGGATTTACGTATCAATAGCACAATTATTTGCTGGAGTCAGGACGTGGTGTACATCTCTTGGTCAGGATATCAGGGAAAAAAGGAGATGGCAATTTCACGACGAAAATGTGCACCTACTAGAAGTGAGAACACGCGTAGCGTAGAATATGATTTGATAATTTTAGACAATTTAATTTTAGCAAAATTTGTACTTGTAGGGGTGAGTCACCTTTGTAAACGGTATGAGATCTTGCCCACTAGCCTACGATTATTCAACATGATTATTACCAAAATCATTGGAAGTGTTTTTTGTTTTTTTACTCCCTTCCGATACGGTCTGTGCCTGCTTTCTACAGACGCAAAACTTTGTAAGTGCTACGGCAAAATCTATTTTTGTTACTGTAGAACAATTCTGAAATTTCAAAAATCATCATGCATCAGGGGGCGAAATTGACTTCACACACCAAATACCAATCCCAGTGACGGCACGGGAGGGGGCATGGGGAATTTTCCCCAAATATGTTTGCTTTCATCCCTCAGTTTGGAACCCCCTCCCCTTCGGCCAGAAGGAAAATGGTGGATTTTGGGGGCAAAAATAGGCGATTTGGGGCTGGAAAATCACCAAATTTTTGCCAAAAAAATTAAAAATATTAAAAAATTGGTTTAAAAATCTCAAAACTCGTTAAGTGTTTCACGTAAAAAACTCAATTTTTGCCCTTCACCCAATTTCATTTTTCAACCGCCCCCACCCCCCCTACGAAAAAAACATTCTGGCGCCCGCCACTAAATATACCGGTGCATGGCCATTGAACATTGAAAAAACTGACAAAATTAAAATTCAAAAATCGAAATAGCATTTCAAATTGATTTGGAATAGCCTACCAAATGGGAAAAAATTTTAATGATATAAAATTATTCGATTAGCCAGTTTATTCACAACATAGTGAAATTCAAACAAATGTCATAAGACTCGGTAAACACAATTTCGCATTATGTTGCAAAAATCGAAAAACATAAGTCTAAAATTATCAGTAATACTTACAAACCCAGACTTACAACATGAGGTGATTTTGATTTTTATTTTTGCTACTCTGTCGTTTTTCATCTGTATTTTATTTGCAATTGCTACGATATTTTAGTAAAATATGACCAAATAAAGATCGGGGCCTTTTACAACGACACAATTATGCATAGGGCTCTATTACGGTAATTTGTCGTGGGCAGCACTGGGATTCCGCATGTTATTTTCTCGGGGCTTTTTAGTTATTATATGAAACAAAGAAAATTGGAATTTGCGAAGAACGGACCCTGCAGCAAGTTTTGAAAGTGTTTGACACTAATATTTGCTGTGTTAATTAGGGTATACAACTCTTAGGCTTGACTGCACCATCACGGTTATATAGCGCTTTGCAGATAGTTAAACCCGACGGTTTGTATTGTTTGTAATACTAAGATATGGGGCACCAGCAAACATTAGCTGATAGGTAAAACCACATGATTTGCACACGTATTGGCACGTGAGTGTCTACATATTCATCTACTGTCAAGCAAGCCGGACGCCAAAACTTGCATTTATTGGTCAACTCGATATTCCCACAGTAATCTCGCCTCTAGTGCCATAACGAATATGCATAGTATAGACGAGAATGTTCCCTTAGCATTGTGTTTCACTATCGAACTTATCTCAACCCTGAGAAAGATCCCGTTCATAGGTATGATTTGGTCACAGCGCCATATATTATGCATGTATATTGGCAAATAATGACCTCATGAATTGATAGCTTCGATCACCAAGGGGTTGTGACGTTTTAATTACCAAGATTGCCACAAGGGGCATACATATGCATGTAACTCGATCACCGATGTGCCGGTTATGCTTTAATGATATAGATTGAATAAATGTCGTAACCAGGACGTAACGTCATGTGGGTGAGGGGCGAGAGTGGTAGGGCGGGATCGCACTCAATATCTTTGCCCCCCCCTGAGATAAGAAAAAGTAAGAAAATTGATGGGTATGGCAGCGGGTAACGTGTTGTGATGCCCCCAAAAGTTAATGATCCCATCGCCTGCAATTACAAGGCATACACTGGGGTGCAACATATCCTATCATGTCAAAATCACTTCCTGTTGTTCAAGGCGACCATTTTAACTGTGCGACAGCCCGCTCGTTCCATGTGTATAGGTCAGTGGATAATCCCCTTAGCATCTCCTGGATTCTCCTGTTTCTGTACACTGCTTCACTAATGAATTATCACTTCCCAATGATGTGACGCGCCGTGACGCGCCGTGAGTATTAGGCACATTCCGACAGGCTATGTGTGAAGTAGAGAACATGATAGACAAAATGGAACAAGCCACTTTTAACCGTTTTTGCTTGAATGTTGGATTTGGTGTTATAGGGTTAAAACAGGCTATCAGAAGATGTTTTAATTGGTGTCTTTGGGACTTGGATTAAGAAAGTTGTGACCCTCACCTACAATTACTTTGGCCCTTTTAGCCAACAATGTGGAGAGATGGACACCGAAGATTACCAAACAATCTCAACCAATAACTTACCATGTTCAATCATGATTGACAAACGTACCCCCCCCCCCCCCCCAAATTCAGGCACTTTTTTCAAAGCGGTTGCGTTGATTAGGCTAGAGTTTGTTGCACCCACCTGGTGATTAATTTTCCAAAAGCTCCCTTGAAGGGGGTTTGTCCCCCGGAAAAACTAGGATTAGTATGTTTATGCCCGCGCGAAAAGTGTGCAATTAGTGTTGTACTGCCATCAAAATTGCCCCGCCATTGTGTATGAAACACTGCCATTGTAATTTCATTGTAAAGGCTGACCTCAGAGAGATTTCAGGAATATAATTTTTTAAGATCTTATGAAAATAGTCAACGAGACTAAAGATAGTCACCTAGAATGCTCACTTCCAAAGTTTGCGATGCATCAGAATTTTCGTTTTGATGCAGAGAGTAAAAATTATGTGTATTATAACAGTGCCATGGATACTGGTTATAACAAAATTTCCGGATCCGGAATTTTTAAAAAGAAGGTGAGTTCTATATGAAAGGACTTCGATTTGAGCTAGCTATTTCACACAGTTAGTTAGTAGTATATGGAACAAGCATTGTGTACAGCAAAAAAACCAATTTGGTTGAAAATTGAGGGCGGCCCCCGCCCTCATGGGCAATTCTGGAGTCGGCATTTAAAGATATGAAAATCTCCCGGACGAAACGAAATCAAGTTGATCCTTCCTGATAAGTGGGCTTTCTTAAAAATTGAAGTGTCCAGATTGCCACCGCTAAGAGGCAGTTTTATTAAACGTACTTAAACATTGGCAAATGTGGGGGGGTAAGACTGCGAATGATCAAAGTGCGAGCCCCAAAAAGGGCATTAATGGCATTTGTATTTTGCGGAATTGATCTAACTTATGATGGCGGCGGTATAACCGCTCCAGGGAGACCAAATAAAGAAGATAAACAGCCCCTGCACATCTTTTTCAACATAATAAGAAAAACATATATGATAACATTTTCCCGCAGGACCCACTCAACACGGGTTGGACATCGTGGAAGGAAGACGAAACTTGATTGCTCAAAAGAAAGGAAGTAGGCCACCAGATCAAAATTTTCCTTTAACAATTTTAAGGTTTAACGTAACCAAGTGGGGTCCTTGGGGCCCTCCAAATTTGTTTCGCGCTGGCGCTTTGCGCGGTCGGATTTTGCGCGATTTTTTTGTATTGTCTGACTTTTAATTGCGATTTTCTCTACCCTATAATAATATGGGCCAAGTCCTTAATGAGTTAATTATTGAGGTTCCCATGAACCCTTCTCCCTTAGGCACCAACGGAAGTCTGCTGAGACTATTTTTTAAAAATTAAAGAACCAAAGCATTTTTGCTGATATTGTTCAAACATACATATATATAACATGTAAGAGTTTAATGACTGATAGAAACCAGGCAGTGGCTGTGTGGAATGGGGAACATGAAAGTTAGCCAAAATTGTTCATTTTCGCTGTGGGACATGAAGTGAGAAAGATACATGCACAAAAATTTTTACAAGTCTGACCCCCTTAGTTTTGTTTTTATAGGCCCCCCCCCTCGATTTTTACCTAAAAATACCCTTCACTTCCAGTTTGTGTATGTAGCATTAATTTTTCAATAGGAATATATTTATATATTCCAACCAATAGCTTAAATGTTTTTTACAAGAAATTACATTCCAAACATCTCCAGATTTGGCTAGGGGGGGGGTCTGAGGGAATGTCCCCCCTATGACGATCTTAAATTTGCTTTAAAAAGCTGTAATTTAAAAGCCAAATTAACAATACGCAATCAATCTTTTTTTCTTTTTTACACAATCTCAGAAACAAAATAGTTTACTCGGGGCGTGTTTGCTTGTTTTAGAAAATGCGGTGTCTCTGTATGGATTTTGCCAATTTTCAAAAAAAAACAATAACAGCTAGACACGTGTATATCTATGCTTTGGCACAAAATTATCAAGTTGAGGAGTAAACATTGATGCAATGAATCTCTCCAATCGCTTTGATCATTTTTTTCCAACAAAGGAGTGTTTCTAGATGTTTTTCCTACTAGAGCAATATTTTAACAACTTGTGCTATTAATGAGCAATTGATGAGCACGTTTCAGAGCTGGGTTCATGTAAAGAATCAAGATTTAATCAAAAGTCATAAATTTGCCTTAGGCATGCGCAGAGCACAAGCCACCGAAATCCCAAATATGCAAATGCAGTTGGAAGGGGGGATGTTCATTTCCCTGTTTGATTATTATTATTTATGAACAAAAATCAATGTACATATGTTTTATTTACCACAGGTATGAATTTTGAAGGTCGGACGCGTTTGCCGACAAAAAATAAAAGAAGTTCTGATGAAACATTGGTATTTAAGAAAACAGTGTTTCTATCGTTTTGGTCCAAATTAATAAAAAGTTAAAATGACCAAAAGCTACAGGAAACATTTTTGGTGTATGACTCTGTCACAAAAACAAATTATGGCTGATGTAAAATATTGGGAGATGTAAAAAACAAATAAACCTGCAACATTTATATTTACAAGTCACTGAAAAATACTAATTACCACATGACAATATTCACCAATGCTGTTTTATAACTGTGGGGGGGGGGGCACTCCACCATTTTCAGTAGGGATGTGCAGCCATTGGAATTAAATTTTGGGCTAAATTTAGCTTTCAAGCCACCTTTCCCACAATGGGGCCTTAGAATACTGCAGAGGCACGAAGGAAGCTTAAAGGCTGCATATAGCATCACACTTCCCTATGTCATACATTTATACCTTTAAACTAAAATATGGTCTAGGCTTTTTAGTGCAGTGATGGATCAAGTTCATTCTTGGTGGTTTGGAAAATGTCCTATGTGGGATAACAGATTAGGTCAAGGTCCATTCAGCAGGTTCAGGTGTCAAGGGTTCGTTTCTATCTTGCGCATGTTGTTGTAACCTGCACTGGTTAAACATGTGCGTTCTAGTGGCGGGGTAGTAGTGGCAGTGAAGTTCAAATTTGTTATGCTTATACATTGATACAAGGTGTAGTGGGGGTACAGTTGAGGTCGAAGGTCATTCGGGTCTCTTCGGTCAAATGAGAATTGTTTCTACTAAAACAGGTCTCTCTTTGACCATATAATCGGACAACCTATTTTGGGGCCACTGTTCCTATTTAACTAATTAACACTGCTATGAAACCCGTGCCAAAAATGTCATTCATCGTTTTCATCGTAACCCAAGAGGCTACATTCACTCACCAAAGTTCCAACCCTTAAAAAAAGTGACCTTTTAAACGTTGTAGTCTATGCTTAGGAGTGGCTGGAGTGGGGTAGGGGGCTTGGGTTCTGTGACCCCCCATAATTTTGGTGGGGGTGGGGCTCAATACCCTTGAGGCCCCCCCCCCCCCCTAATCTTAACACTTTTAACCAAAACATCAAATTCCAAACTCGCACTCCTCCAGTGGCAGCGCAGGACTTTTTCTGAGCCGAAAACGAAAACGTTAATTTTTTTTGGGAAAAAGTGAAATTCGGGGGGTGGGGTGAACTTCCAAAGTTGAGATCTAACCAAATTTTGGCCAAAAATCACTGATATTTGCCCAAATTTGGGGTTTTTTTTTAATTTTATGATTTTTGACCCAAATCCGAATTTATTCTTCAGACCGGGGGGGAGGAAAACATTTGGAGAATTGCCCCTCCTCCTTCGCTGGCGCCAACAATCCCCCCAACCCCACTCGGCGCCTCGCGGTACCCACCCCCCCCCCATCCTTAAAAATCTTCCTAAGCCAATGGTTATGCGTTTGCCATTCCTATGATATGTCGGGTGCCCCACAACTTACATGAAACATGGATTACCCTGTCTTAAAACTGGATCTTTTAAACCTCAGCCAATGAACTATCATTTCGAGCGGGTGTGGTTTTTTACCCAGGAAAGGCTTCGTCGGAGCCAATGTAAAAAGTATACAAACAAAAGTTGTGTTTCAACTGCTACAAGTCAAATTTCCAAATCTGTTGTGCCTTCACAGTTCTGATATTCAAACAATCCCCTCTCAGAGGTTCAGGCAAACAGTGTTTGGACTACTTCTGGGAAATGACATGCAGATAAACCAAAGTGTAGACTTCAAGGGTCTGTTGCAGAGTTCGATTTGGATGTAATAACATAGTTTTTTAGTGATGCGTTCCCATCACTACATTAACTTTATAATTCTTCTTGCGAAAAGTTTGTAAGTGCAGCTCTAGTGGTCATATCAAAATGGGCAGAAAAATATTATTAACAATGTTTGAATTTGCCCAAACACAACATAAACTGCTATGAAGTGTTTCTTGTGCAGTTTTGTTTGTGTCATAAAAGTAAAAACCAAACACTGATTTACATGAATTGCTGAAAATCTGGAGAAGTGGAGGAAACCGTTTTTAAATTAACCCTGCAATTGAACATTCCTTTTGTATGTGTTGGAATGATGCAGCCAAATTTGCTCAGAAGAACCAGTGGCCCAAAGTTCATATGGGTGCACACAGATTGGGGTCAAAATAACAGTGATGATTAAAGAGGTGTTCTTTGATAATCTATGTTTTACTCCTTCAATCACATGCTTTGTTCACTAATCATGGTCAGAAGGATCATGACCAAGTTTACATGGGGGGCTAACCAGATTGGAATTAAATGTCACATGAACTGAATGTAGGGCATTCTTTGCCATGCTAAATTTGTTTCTTTCTGTACTCAGATGACCTGCTATGACCCCCAAACTGTAAAGAAAATACTTACCCAAAAGCCCCCGTGGAGTGCCAACAGTTAGTCAATTTCACATGACTGATAAAAGGGTTTTTTTTAATTTCTGTATTTGGGTCTGCCTGCAGGAAAGACAATGTAATTACTTGTTGTGTTGTTCTGCAGTAGGAGCGTCACATGGGGATTACTTTGGTAGTATATAGTGTGGCTGTGTTGGTGGTCAAATGGTTAACTGCACTTATTGCACCCATATACTCTTAACACTTACAAGGACTTGCATACTGGGTCTGCCAGAACCACTGCCCAAGATTCATATTTGGGGTGTACCTCTATGGTGATCAGAGGAGTAACCAGATTACCTCTGGTGATCCCATATGAACCTTGGACCCCATTCAGAAACTGCAGTGGCAGAACCACACATGCGTTTTCATGGAAGCACTGGTATGTTCATTGTAAAATAAGGATGTAATGTAAAAACAATGAAATATATCTACTTGATTAGTGGAAATGATATCTAAAACCCGTTTGTGGTACTTAATATTACAGTAAGCATTTACCCAAAGCCACACAGCATTTTAAAAACATATTCCAAAAAAAATATTTGATCATGAACTTATTTTGTCAACCCCCAAGCTACTAGCAATTATACAATATTGTCAATTTTAAAATTAAAAAGGTAAAATACACTCTATAACTCGATTTTTGTTAAAAACGAAAAACCGGCGCCCCAAGAAAAACAATGTTAATTTTTGGTAGAGGAATCATCCCCCTTAGGTGCTAATACAAAAAAAAAATGAACGGATGTATATTTTGGTGTAAAAACAAAGCGCATGAAAAACTGCATTTGGGGTCATTTTTTAAGGACTTTAAGGGGTCACCATCCGAACCCCCCTCCTTGAATTCTTGGTCCAATCATAATTAAAAAAGCTATTGAAATGATAACCGTATGGGGATCAATCATGGGAAGAACAAAATAACATCGTGCTTGAACTGCAAAATAAAATAATGCTAATATACTGTAATATCGCCGATTTCTACATTTTACCTCACTAATTTTGCGTCCCGGGGCCTCTAAATTGTGTGGTATGTATATCTCAGTAACAGGGGGTTCGATCATGCTAACTTTGCCTGTGATAATTTCATCAGTACACTTCCAACAAAAAATA
Source organism: Ophioderma brevispina (assembly GCA_023653785.1). Lineage (NCBI taxonomy): Eukaryota > Metazoa > Echinodermata > Ophiuroidea > Amphilepidida > Ophiodermatidae > Ophioderma > Ophioderma brevispina. The sequence continues at coordinate 19,839 of JAMKCH010014293.1, forward strand.
ATTAATCGGTTGGCCAACCTTCATGTTCGACATTTCCCATATCACCTGGTTCTCTCAGTCGTAGACGCACTTAATAGAACATTAAAAATAATTAACCCCTTTATGTTGCTGAAAAAACCTTTCATTGTGGACGTGGCTAAACCTTTTACTGTACGAAGTCTAGGGAAAATTACGTTGTATTTTTGCAACAACCCGTTTCAAATAGCAGTAGTCCTCAATACTTGTTAAATATGGAATTTGGGTCTTCTGGAGTAGATTCACATAACATAAGTTTTTCAAAAAGTTTGAATGATAAGCCCGGCCAGGCTCCTTTGAATTGTCCTCCGTTTTTTTGAATTAAATGTTTCGCGTGTTTGGAAAATAATGTTTGCCCCAATTTGCAGCCCAAATAACAGAATTTTATATTGGTTTTATTTCTGATTTGGGGTTGTCTTCACATACCCTTCATATGTGGAATAAATTTCGTACAAAAATCCGTCGGGAAAGTGGTTTCCTGGGGGGGGGCATTTCGTAACATATTTGTTTATTTTTACTGCAAAACAACCTATGACGGCCACTACAACAGTCCATTTAATTATGATTTTATTGTATCAGTTGATATGAGCTGTTTGGCTTTCTATATAAGTCAGTTTTAAAAAAACCAATTTATATGACCCAAGTAGTAACCTTCTGTAGGTACAACACTCTCCCCCCCTGTACAGTCAATACCCCGCTATAATAGTTTTGCTATTGGAAATGATTTAGGGTCATTGTTAGAAAGGCTGTTTTATAACGTCGAAGAGATTGGTAGAACTTTTTTTTTTCTTCCTGATTTAAGTACCCAAGAGCAAATAAATCCCGCCATCTTGAAATTAGTCTGTGCTCCAAATCGCCGCACAGGTTCTTAATTTATCCCAACAATTTGCCATTTTTAAGTCTTTAGCTTAAACATCGCCTCCTTGGCGCCTAGTCTCCCTTGAGGGAATAAAACTTATCGTTTAGTCGTGAGAAATTTCTCTACCTTAATCATTATAATGGCGTTTTCCATGAACAACGGCGTCCATGTTTAAAAGGGCATACAGGCTAACGTGAAGCTTTCGGGTGAAAACATACCTAATCCCATGAGGGGACAATCCTTCAGATAGAAATGAAAAGGGTGCTTTGCCAGAGAAACGCTGGCGAAACTTACTACTATTTAGCTATTGTACAGATGAATTCTTTACAATGGAGCACTGATTCTAATCTGTGCCTCCTTTAGTTGGTATATACCAATGCTAATGGTGGGTTGGGTCCTAAAGCCCTACTGGACGGTTTTCAACCCAAGGCCGAATCGGTGTGTGGGCATGCCATGACTTGTCAAAAGCGTATGGGGTAATTCAATAAATGCCGTGTTGTGGCTGGAGCTTTTCCATAGAAGAGAAAAGGATACAATATACAATTCCCCAGTGACAGCAAAGGAGAAAAATATGTAGGCTAACGTCAATCTTGGTTGGAATTCACTAACCACACCACAAGGCGGTTGTTTTGCGATGTTCGGTGCGCATACACATTGTCATGATTGTGCAGTATTTCATAGCTATAAATATAGCCAGGCAATGTTAGTTGTCCTGCTCATGAGTTGGTTGAGTTGAGGCATTGGCCAGCATCATAATCTTTGAGTGACAGTTTGCCGCTTTTTGTACTCAACCCTGCATTTTGTAACAGATCTTCTGCCAGTGCATGCCGGAGGCCGGGCTGGTGCTGTGGTGTGAAGAGGTGGGACAGTATATTTCTCACACTGATCCACTGCGACAAATACAGGCCCAGCAACACTGACAAGTTTATACAAGTTGGTGGCCAAATTGTAAAGTTCATGAAACACACGTCACAACATAACCCTTTATTCGGTAGAATTCATCAGGGTCATTGTGTCAGGGGACATTGACATGAATACCTTTTAAGGGCCTATGATAAATCGGTTTCATTTTAAAACGCTCATATTGCAATACAACATCATATACAGCTGTGGAACAAGATTATTAAAGTGCTGATTGGATGAAATATCCGCACAAAGCCCTCGCAGTCGATACTGTATCATTATAGTCTACTAGTCTAGGCTAAGCTAGGGTAGGCTTCGAGGCTTGCTTTGAAACTTTTTACCAGGTCTGGACATTTCATCATTCAGGATTTGCATATTTGGTGGTGGGTGTATGAAACCACGCCAAATAATGTCAATGTGGGCGTACTGTGACAAGTAGTGTTAATATTTTTTGCCTTGATAGCACACTTTTGGATGCTTAAACAAGCCCACTACATTTGACATTCATGAATATAAATGATTCACTATACTCCAATTATCGTCCCTCGAATCAGTGATCTCAGCGCGTTCAGACAGAGTTGCACTACATTACAGATGGTACCAAACGCAATGAGGTCTGAGTCCTTTTCAAGTAACCTAGGGGGCTCATTTGCCGACAGCAAGAAATACTTCCTGTCACCCCTAAAAAACTGGTACTCGCCACGGAAGAGGAGGGTATCGCACATGATCCTATCGCCGATTGCTTGTGGCTTGAATTGCGCTAATCGAAATGTAAAGGGATTCCCGATGACGTAATCGCCTGCAATCGACTGATAGATTTTCATCCAGACTTTTGAGACTCAATTTTGGATGAATATATCAAGTAAGTTTGGTTTTTTCTATCACTCTGGCATTTTGTTATGGTTACTACGATGCTCCATTTTTTGTACGGAAGAGATTTTTGACGAATTTGCCTAATTTTGTGGACATTTTCCCTGGCCGTCTCGTAAATTTTTAAATGGTGCGCCTAGTGATAAACGGAAATTCACATCAAGGTACGCTGGTTTCCCTGCTTCGTGGGCCTCGCTTCATTCCGCCGGACTCTTTGGTCAGTGGAAGTGTGAGAGACCAAAGTCGCAGGGAACCACGTATACCCTGGTACGACTCTTTCTTCGACCAGGTGACACAGGCATGTTTGTAAACACTAAATTACGCATGGGTCTCTATTGTATGCCTCTAAAACTAACTAAATAAGTTTTCATTTGCCGTTTATTTTCATTTCAATGCGATAAGTAGAAAAAGATAATGCTTCGTCAAAAGGATAGTTACAATTCGATTGGTCCGATTTGCAGTGGTTCATTTGTGTAGTGTGTGAAAACAGATTTTCTAACATACTCAAAATTGGGTTATTCTTGTGTTATTGATTGGTAAATTGAAGCTAATTGAAGATATTGACAATCCTTTTGCACTTCATTATTGGTCTAAAGTGGGGGGGGGGGGGGGGGGGGGGGGGAGGGGGGGGGGGGGGGGGGGGGGGGGGGGGGGGGGGGGGGTGGGGGTGATAATTTTTTTTATGATCTTGCAATCTATTATTTTTTTCAAATATGTAATCATTCCTCACTTTCATTAGCAGAGGTAGTAGCCCTATCAAATCGCTCAATTACCCCCAGAAAATGTTTCAACCAACCAAAATTAAAACCAAACATTACACACTTCTTTATTGATTGTCCCAAGAAATCTATTATCTAAGGCAGAATAAACAACAAAACCAAAATAAACCGCAAAAAAAGAAAGAAAAACTTCTCATAATAAGCCTACGGCTAATAAAGAATAAAGCAGGCCAAAATTGAAATAAAGACAGCAGTGGCAGGCCATACATGAGCCACGACCAGAAAGACAAGAACTCAAGCCAACGTTTCTTCTTTTTAAAAGTAGTTGTGGTAGATACAACGATAAACGTTTGGTAAAACACGGTGGCCGGAATCTCGAGGTCTGTCTTAAATAGAAAAACACTGCAAAATATTTTTTTTTCTTTTAAGATGGAAAAAAGATGTGAAGAAGCAAGCTGTATTCATTTTGCATCATGCATTCCACGTGTGTTCTTAGGCAGAAATCGGACCAAGTGGATGTTGCCCTCTCATAATTGATGAAGCATATCTTTTGTTTTACGTATAGATGGGAATGAAATAAATAGCTTATTCAAGCGTGTTTTTATTGGCTTTAAATGAATATCCAAATCAAAGACCCATACGTCTTTTCTTTTTTATCAATATGTCGTCGTTTCCGAGGGTGACATTTTTTTTTTGGACAGCCTGTATTTATATTGATAAAAATTCGGTGTGGATCGGTCACATTGAGGGAACCCGATAGGTCAAATCTGCCTTTTGGGTGGAAAGATGACCTTTTGCACCGATGATTTATGGCACACCAACGGCACATTGTTATTTGGTCGATTTTAGATCCGTGTTTGCAATACAAGAACCTAGATGACGTCCTCGTGGGACGTGGTTTACAACTTTATTTTGAAATGGTGACTTCCCCAAGGAGTATCCTTTTTTGGTTAAAAAATTAATTCGACCAATTACAAGTATATGGGTTACGTTATTATTACAAATGCCTTAGTTTACATTCCAATTTAAAATAGACCTGGCGAGTGGCGAATCCCCTTTAAAATGGTCAACTCAAATTCAAATGGCGTCACATTTGAAACACAAGGTTTTTTTCCAAAATCGGTCAATATTTTGGGATTTCTTGGCCCTAAACATAAGTCAGACATACAAAACCAAGTCAATATCATTTTGAAGCAGATATAAAGAAAAATGCCATTTTAGTGGCCATTCCCGGACATACAGGATCAGACACAAGATCAGTTTATTAACGAGATATGAGACATTAAATGTTAATGACAGCCATTTAAAAAACTGCCACCACGGCCCGCCACAGGTCTAATATCCAGCCTGGGGATCCGTTTTGACATAAGTGTTATGGTTCATATTAAACGTAGTATACCAAATGTTACACTCCTCTATGTCAGAAAGTCACGATTTTGCTGCACATGGGTCTAAACTCTAGAATATTATAAACTTTAATATTCTCAAAATAAGTTCTCAACCGGCACTGAACATATCTTTTTTCCTCTTGTCCTTATTCAAAAGTTTTGTGGAGATCGTCTGCATAATCCACAGTCAATAACCAAAAATATACAAATACGAGAATACAATGTACCAGCACAGTTCAAATTATCATTATCTAGTTTTTATAATCCTCACTCAAAGCCTTGGTAGTCGCAACTGGATCTAATAGAATTATGATAAATTGTCCTGAAATGTCCAGTTTTTCATTCTCATTCGCATCATTACATCCAAGCCAATATGTGGTTTCGTTGTGATTTTGCTCAAATTAATTCCTCTCTTTTGCGGCCTGTTGATGACAGCTAATGAGCAGGTGGTGTCTTCGATGAACAATTTTTTTGATAGCAGTCAGTCCATGACGTTTTTTTTAGAAATCATCATGGTAGAAATAATACATGGTGCTCGTTATAACTTTATCACCGGCCATATCCGTACTACTTGGACAATCTATATCGAATGTCAAATAAATTAGATTAATGATCGACCAACATGGTAGTTACTACTTCATGCCATGACATAGGTTATATGTCAAAAGTGATATGAAAATGCCTACGCTGGTTAGCAGTATTCCCTGAATATCAAGGTCCAGAAATACCCTTCCAGCATTGTGCACAAATTGTTAAAGGGACAAGAGAAGATTTTTTAAAAAAAATATTCACACATTATAAATGGGCCCATTTACCAGGACCCCTGCTAGGCTTAAACACCAATGGCTTAGCGTAACGGATTTGGCCGTTGTACATGCTGTGCCAAACACAACTTCTTGGTTCTGGTGCAGGCCGCGATATCGGGTTACGGTTCATTGAAAACAACCTAGGGCGAGGCGATATATGTCTAAACTCAGGGCAGGTTCTGGCAGTTATTGTCCTATGACTTTTTCGTTAGCTTTGCATGGTTCAGCTTCGCTGCACTAAAACATAAAACCGCTGAAGCAGAATCTGGGCTAGAAGTAACCCAAGTCCCGGGAAAGGATTTTATTGAATCACTTCCCTGCGTCTTCCTCAATGTTTTACTTCCGTGAAAAACAGTAAAAAAACAGCAAGAGTTCGTGTCAGTTCGTGGCAATTTCTGCATATAAATCAACATAAACATTGCAAAGCGACGTACAATCTAATCAGCTAAGAAAACCAAGCCATCTTTACCACCATGGATGGGAAACAACTCTGCCAGTACAAGAGTGGTTACCAAGGAGGAAAATTACCCACGCGATCCCTTCTCTTAGATATCAATAATGAATTGGCAAAGCCACTGGGAGCGCGCAAAGGTTACCAAAGCAACGGAGGGCGAATGACATCCAAATCACCACCAAGATTGAGCTCTACACGTTCCGTCCTCTCACTACGTCTTTATGAGCTGAAGACTTTCGGGCATTAAGAAAGGAAGACGAATCCGATTGCAATAATAATGCGATACCACAATCATCCTGCCCTAGCCATCCGTAAAACCCTAGGCTGCTCCGCTGCCTGGCCACATTCAGATAATGCCGCCATAACACCTCCCCTAGCTTGCGTGAATCCAAATAAGGGGGAACGACCTATAGGTAGACCCCATATAAAGATGGACATATTGTACCTTAGCTGACTGCATGCAAATCACCTGAGATCGCTAGCACAGTCTAGCCTGCAGCACAGACTGCTTAACGGTCAGAACATGCATGCGGCAGTATGGCACCACTCAACTCCAGTTGAATTAAGGCTAGGTCAGGTAATCAAGGACTTTTCTTTTTTTTACAAAATGTACCCCAATTGTTTTCAAATTTTTGGAAGTGAGTGTCAGTAGGGTTAATTTCATTATGTCTGAATATTTTTAAAAATGTCCATTTTGTCCTCTTTAAAACAAACAAGAATTTGGTATTTTGTTGACTCAGAGATGATGGTTTCGACTTGGGAATAATTCAAACATAACACCAATTATTAGGACAACAAACAATAACCCTCGTTATTCCAAGTTATATGCTACTGCCCGGTTTAGGGGGAATGGCCACCCTTATGAATTTTTTCCCATTAATGAAATTTAGCTGTGTTGGGCGATAAATTTAAACGTACCCAGGTTTTTTTCTTGGCTTCAGAATAGATCTGCGCGATATTTTGTTGCTTTTCAAGAAACCCATTCTACTTTAGATCCTGAGGCAAATGGAGAGATAGTGGGGTAATTATATATATTTCTCTCATGGTACCATCAAATAGCGGAGGTTATGTGTGCTCTGTAAAAATTCATGTAAGTTTGATATTGTTAAAATTTTCCATGATACGAGGCAAGATTTATTTATATTGGATATAATGTTGCACAATCAGACAATTTACATAATTATGTGTATGATCCAATAAAGACTGAACCTGTTTTTTTTAGAATATTCATAAAGATGATGATTTTGATTGTGAATCATTGTTTGGGGGGGGCGATTTCAATTGTGGTCCTTGATCCAATGATGGATAAAAAGGGGGCCGTACACAATCATCCTGTACTCTCGTACTATATTCATGTTTATCTCTCGCATATGACTAGTCGATATTTGGAGAAAGAGAAACCAGGGGTTCTTAAATTCCACCGGCCTCAAACAATAATCCTCCAATACAGTGGTCGCTTGATTTCGTTTAGTTTCAGTCAATTTTGCTAGCCTCAGATCATGATTCTACTATTTCTCCTACTGGTTTTTAAAACGTATCACTGTTTCAGTAGATATTATATTGTTACAACCCATAAATGCTACTCGCGGACGCGGTTTCTGTATTTAATATCCACCTCGCTCTGCAATGATGCAAATAAACTTTAATTCTGTTAAAAAAATGGATTAATGAGCTTGTTCGTATCCGGATAATCTGATTTAATCCAATATGCTTGGGACTTTTTTGAGTGTCACACTAGATCCATGACAATGAATTATTCCGCTATTATCCAGAGAGCGTAATTCCCGCGAAGCTCAATTATTTTAGCAATCTGAAATGAACTAGAAGCAAAGGTACGATACTTAGCCCAGTAAGTACTGTACAAATAAAAGCTGATGTGGTGTATAATCAGGTCAAGGGCAATTGGATTGACATGGTGAGCGTATTCCAATACGTCAAGCAATTTAGAAACGAAATCACAGGCAAAAGATATGTCTTCAAATTAAATTGTAATTCCGATACTCCAATAACTGATGCAGATGCTATTCTTTATGAGGACAAGATGATTTATCAAAATTTTACCGTTGTTTCTTCCAATCCTCCAAATGTTAATTTCAATGAAATACTTGGTATTGATAATGATATTCCTAAGGTAGATTAATGATCTCCAAAAACAGTGTGAAGGTATGGGACCAGTGAAGAATGTTGGAGTCTTGAATACCTTATCAAACAAACAAACTGCCGCCGGGCCTGATGGTTTCCAACAAAGTTCCTAAAAATCTATCAACAAATGTGGATGAGAGAGATGCATAATTCTAATTGCAGTTTTATTTTTCTTTCAAAATGGCAACCTTCTACTGATCAATGTAGAGTGCAATAATACACCTTTTCCTAATAGATAAGATCGTACTTTTACTCATTTGAAAAATTGGGGGGCCCAAATTTCTGCTTATGAACACATATTATAAATTATCAATAAAGTTATTGCGCTAGATTTAAAAAGGGTCTATTAAATATTAAATTCAATATCTATCAAATCGTTTTTTCACTCAAAGGGGCGCTATTGGCGCAAATATTAGGCTTGCATGGATACAATAGATGACTGAATACAATATTTTAACCTGGCCTAATGTTCTTTACTTGTTTTGAAAATGCCTTTGACAAACTTGAATGGCCTTTTTTTTCTTTTGAACCTTAAAAAGTTTCAAATTATTAAGAAGATAAATTCTTTGACTCTAACATATCATCTTGTGTTACAACAATCGGCAAAAGCTTCCTCCTCTTTTTTTTTTTCAATTATTTTGGGTCTCCCCAGGGCTGCCCCACTTAGGTCCCCTGTTTATAATATATTTTTGTATGAGATCTGAATAGTATACAGAAAACGGTATACTAGAGGCATCAGAGTCTTGGATGTGATAGTCTTGTAAGATTGGTACACTCTATTTTTCACTATAATAACTCAGCCGCAGTAAATTTTTTTTAACCCGATGGTAGTTCAAAGTCCAGTTCTTCTGTTGAGTAAACTACTTGACTCAACAAAGTTTTGAGTAAGCAGTTTACTCGCCTGTGTAGTAAATATTTTACACTCAGTAAAGAGTCAATATTTGAACTCAAAGTTGTTGAGTACCATTTTACTAAACTTTTACCTTCGACAAAGGTCTCTCCTCAACAAACATCTATCATTAACTTAAACTACTTGGTTTGAGGCAACACAACTGGGGGTTGGATAATAGCTTTTTTTTGTTTGCTAATCGTATGCAATCGTTTCTGTTAAACAACGGCACACACTCGTCAATGGGTTGATGTTACAAACAACAAATCCGGGGTTCGGCACGGACCGGTCCCTTGGACAAGCCCTTTTAATCTATATTAACGATATTCAAGAACACTTTCCGTCTACCTCTTATTTGCTGATGACCGTAATAGGTTGGCATCATGCTCGAAACCTGGTTTTTGATGCATTTCAACCACGTGAAGATTTGCATTTATGGTCAATCACAAACACGTAAGCGGAGCGTAGTCCAAAATGATTTTCAGTATACACTCTTTTGGTGAAATCTAAACAGTTGAAAAGTCATGACTACTTGTCTGTCACAATTCACACGACCTCCGATGGAATGATCATAGCCAGGAGCCCGTTACGCGGGAGGGGGGGGGGGTTGCGAGGGTGCGTTCGCAACACCCTCACACACCATCTCCCCCCCCCAATCCACAACATTGGAAAAAGTCCACTTTTTTTGACTGATTTTTTGAATAAAAAAGTCCCAAAAGTAGACAATTTGCAATCAGTCCACTTGTTGTGAGAACTGTTCAAGAATTCCAAAAGACCATTTTAGGGGGTTAGGTCCCAACTTTTTATTCCCAAAGGAGCACTTTTTTTCGAAAAAGGTCCATTTTTTTCGAAGTCCCCGCAATACCCCCAAAATATAATTCGTGCTTCATACGGCCCTGATCATAGCAAGCACCAAAGTCAACAACACAGCCAGTCGTACGCTATGGTTCTCCTCGTAAACTTTAAGCCTCCCTGTTCCAAAAAGTCAAAAGCCAGGCTTTTACTACTTTAGTTCGTCCTAAACTTTAATACGCCAACGAGGTCTGGAATCCTAATACAATCAACCGGCTCAAACAAATACAGAGAAATCAGCAAGATTCGTCCTTAGAAATTATCAAAAGATCCCACGTTACACAAAATTTACCCCATTCTCTGCAAGATTTAAATTGGGATCCTTTACATACCCGGCATTAAGATCCAGCACTCTATAAGGATATACAAGATTCATTAGGACTGGCCACATTCGCTTACCAACCTGTATCCAAAGATCTACAACTTAAACGTGCCAACCATAAATGCATACAGTTTTGCTTCTTCTATCGAAGCGCTCTATCCATTTGGAACCGTTTTGTCGAGAGAAGCTGTTTACATGTACATACCATCAGTTAAACCTTTCCAGAGCTATGCCATAACCATCAGGGAACTAGTTCCTCTACATTGTGGCTACAACTCTTGTACTTTACTCTTTCTCAATTTTCTATATTGGTTTGCGGGCGGCCGAATAAATACCGGGCTATGCCGCAACGCCCGGTCTTACGCACATACTTGCCTCCGGCAGGGGTATCAGCCGAAACGCACTCCCTGTGTTGCGCATTTATTCATGCCGAAAATGGGGGCTAAGTCTTATCCGGCCGAACGCAGGTTTACTTTACTTTACTTACTTGCGAAACACTGGGTTAGCCCTATTAGTTCGGCAACAGAGGGATCCTTATTACAGCGTGCGGTTGTGTGATGTATCCTAAGTTCTCTTTTGTGTCAATTGCTGTACGGACACAGGATGACACGAAATAGTGTTCAGTTGACTCAGCTTCGTAAAACAGGCTAAGATTATCTTTAAACTATAATTTTAGGGCCCGTTCATTATTTTTACCCAAAGGGAGGGGTCCACATAATTGAAAGGGTGTTTCGAAACATTGCGTAAAAACCCCCCAATTTACAGTTTTACAATTTAAAAAAGGGGCCCAAGGGGCGCCCCTATTGCAATAGAACCCAACAACACACCCACCACACCCCACAATACCTACATACAATACAAACCCACCGTCCATCCCGGCGTGTCCAATCCCACACAGAGACAATTATGTACATCAATGTTTACACTGCTGCTGATTAATTAGATATGTGCTTGGTTTTACTGATTAATAAAGTTAACATGTGCCCACCCCCCCCCCCCCCCCATTAGAAAAATACATCACATACAAGACTTACTCTCCTAAATGTGAAAGCTTGAGGTGAGGGGGGAAAGTCCACTTAAAGATTGAGAAATCATCCTTAAACATTGAAATTCAAAATCCATTCCAAAATTCCCTTCCATTGAATTTTCAATCAAATATTTAACTTTTCCTCCCCCAACGCAATCTTTAAGATTGATTTTTTCAAATCTTTGGTTTTAAGAGAGCAACCCCCTATTTGTCAATTAGAAAATCACATAAATGCCTAGGTCTAATTAATCCCAATTTTTTTACTCAATCAACTCAAATACTCACTCACGCACCGATCCCCAATAACCAAACCCTACCTTATTCCTAACCCCTTATCGTAATAGGTCCTATGGCCCCGAGGCCATAACCCCAACCCTAAACTACCCGTGTTGCACCTGCCTAATTAATAAAGGCGACCTTTACAATGGGATATTATATATAATATATATCTCAATCTATATATATCGATATATATATATTATATATATATATATATTATATATATCTATATATCATATATTCTAATGATATTATTTGGGTTTTTCCGAATTCGGCTACCTTGTCAAAACGAACGTTTAGCTAGGGGTCTTCACGGGGTCTATGTGGGTGCTTGTGGCGTTACAGATCGTATTTATGTCCAATCAAATCAATGTTTTCCTAAATGCCAAACGCCTGATTTAATGAGTTTCATTGTAGAATTGTCGCATAAAATCACGAAAAATGCGCACTAATTTCATGGAGAAAATAGTGAGTGCCCATATAAAGGATCATCTTGTCTCAAATGACTTAAATGAGAAGATTCAGTCAGCTTACAAAGAACGACACTGCACTGAAACGGCACTTCTGCGTTCAAACCGATATCCTCAATGCCATTCACAACAGTAAGGCAGTTCCTATTGTGCTGCTAGATCTTTCGGCAGCTTTGGATACTGTTGATCATGCCATTCTTTGGATGGTTACGTGATACTTTCAAAATTCAAGGTACTGCCTTACAGTGGATTCGGTCTTACCTGCTGAACCGCTCTTTCGTGTGCGCATTGGGGATGCAATTTCGAAACAGCATCATCTCCCTTTCGATCCTCCTCAGGGTTCTGTGTCGGGCCTCTCTTTTTCATATGTACACATACTGTATCGCATCAATCATCCGGAAGCACAATATTGCATACCACATGTATGCTGATGATGTTGGCAGCTTCTATTTACATTTGACCCTAAGATTGATGGTGATGCCAACCTGCTGTCAAAAGACTCTCTCTTTGTATTGATGAAATCAGTGAGTGAATGCGCCTGTAACAAACTCAATTGAATGATGAAAAGACAGAATGTTTCATCGCCTTTTCATCCTATTACACAATCCGCCTCAAAGACTTCCCATCAGGTCGGGACAGTGGATGTTCGCCAGTCCGTCGCATTATAACCTTGGTGTCGTTTTGATCAGACAATGTCTATGACTGAACATGTAAATGTCATCCATACGTCTGTTAACTTCCACTTCGCAATAATTGACCGATCGCGCTTTATCACCTTGAGAGTTGTCATCATCTCGTCCGTTCCCTGATTTTATCTCGCATTGACTAGCCAATTCACTTTTGTATGGAATGTCGGCCAGAGATCGTAGTAAACTTCAGATTTTGCAGAATCGAGGCAGGCCAGGCTGGTGTTCAATCGGATAGAGGACCACCAGCCACACCACCCTTAATAGATTAGCGCGTTGTCTTTACAGCTTTATATGCGTCTGACTTACAGGGCTTTCCGGACATTTGCCATCTTTAACTTGTCATACCTCTTCGTTGTATTTCCTGCAGGCCAGGATTGCGATCTGCAGATGACAAGGAACGCTGCCTCTTTTCCGCACAAGAAGGTCAGTGGGTGACAGAGTTTTCAGCAATGCGGCCCCTAGCCTTTGGAACTCTTTGGCCTATCTCTGTTCGCCACTCCAAGTCCATTGTTACTTTTAAGAAGCTCTACAATTTCATCTATTCTAAGAGTTTATCGTGTGCTTAAATTATTTTTTTGTTATTGCCTCACATGATATTGAATTGTGCAGCTGTTTTCTTTTTTATTTTATTAGCTGATGTTAAGTACTTATCTCATGGTTCAATCTTTTAAACAATACCTTTGTATGACTATGTTTTAGGCTAAATATACTTACTCCTCTATTTTGTAAAGCGCTTGACCTTGTTTTGGAGAAGGCGCTATATCAAATGCCGTTTGGTATTTGTATTGTAATTGTAAAACACGTGCTCTACACATCAACAGCACGTTGTTTTCCACTTCCCTTCTCTCTGCGAATGCCTGCCGGTACTTCGGCAGTTCTGAGCGGAGGGAACTTCGGCACCTGGTTTTCGGCACCCGGGTGTTTTCGGCACACATAAAGTGCACCCTTGTTTGTTTTCTTGTTGTGGAGCACCTACTTATTTCGTCCGACGGGCTGTCGCACTTCGCTTTTGCATCAGATTCCAGTTTAGCCCACTTACTTTTAACGTCACTAATTTACCTTTAACAAAATTTTAGTGACGATTGTCTCATTTTTTTTCGCTCAATACGCCACTTTAAATACACTGACTTTTGGTTTTAAAATGCCCAAAGTCAATCATTGACTCCAAGTTATTTCATTTGCAAACATTTCGTGTCAGCGTACGTTCGTGGGGTGTGTTCATGCTTGATGGACTTTTTTTAAATTATTAAATCTTTTTCAAATGGTTATTTTAACAATACTTAAATGATTGATACGATACATGACACGACCCAAACTGAAGCGTAATATATGCGTAGGTAGTACATAATATCCTGAAGTATTCAGATGATTATGTGTTCTTAAAATTATACAGTATTATAAATACTTACAGAATGAAAGTTTCAATTGCTAAACACAGCGTTCTACCAAATTCCACAATTGTCCAGGTTGATAAGATGCTTTCGTTTTCAGGGGTAGGAATTTTTAAAAACCATATGAAATTAGCAGAATGGATTATCCCTTCGTCTACCTGAGCTATTTTTTTTTAAAGCTTAGAATATATCCAAATACAGTGGCACAAAACAGTATCTCGGCTTTTTTTTTCGATTCAGTATAATTGTTGGCCAAAGGCCGATAATGTGAAAGTTTTCGAAAAAACATAAATGTGATGTCTAGTCTTCTTTGTTCAGTTTACACCTCACTTGCTACAAAAAGCGTGTAAATTGGCTGAGAAGAACGCTTGAAAAGATGTAAAACCCCTAAACAAACAGGTTGCGGTTCTTGGATTTATAACGGTGACTGTGTGATATAAACGCAAGTATACGGGTGCATAAATTACAGGGCTCCGACTTGAAGGAGCGAGGAAGGAAAGCGGTAGACGTTCCTATAGAAGTCCCATTGATGCAAATGAGGTATGCATTCATTCCGTCAAGCAATACTGTACAACGTCATACAGCGTATGAAGCATCAATTGTAATAATCATTTGCATCAATGGGACTTCGATATCAAACGTCTACTAGGAACGACTACTTGCAATATTGATTGTGGTACACGTGGTCGTGTCCAGTACACTAAAATGCCCATTGAAAACTTCCAAAAACTGCAACTTTTGGTTTGGGGGATTGCGTCTTTTTCGTCACTCCAAATCTACGGTATAGACTGGACAAACATGCTCCAGAAGGTTTTTCTTGCTGTAACTGGTTGTACAAACCCTCCCGAAAAACTATCAAAAGGTAGAAAAAATGAAGCATGGCAAGACATGCTAATTTGCATAAAACTAGGCAATATTGCCTATATTTTGGTTATATACAATATATGCAAAGGCGACCCAATTTATGTAAATAAAGTTTCACTTCTGGATAGGAGATGGTCTTCAACCCTTAAACCCCATCTGTATAGCGTTTTGACGCTGATATTTAACCCGTTTTTAATTGAGAGAAAAAAACATGATTTTCTTAGCCCTCCATCTTATGTGTAAAAGTAATATCGGTCGACCCCAAATGGGGGGACATTTTCTCATAACTTCCAAAACAAAATATCCTTTAGCTCAAAGATTGCACAGGGGTAATTGAGGGGGGAAAAATGTAGCTTTCTTCAAAATACCAAAATGTGGACTACTTCTGGTAAAATTTGGGTATGGGGACGATAATATTAGCGATCAGGCCACAGACCTTTAAATCTTGAGTATAGGACCGATGGGTACTTGAGGTCTAAACGTTTTTAGTTGGGTACTGTGTGTAGTTGCAGGATAGGTTGATGATGTAGGCTGACTTTATCTGCAGCATTCTAAATGATGTTTGGAGTAGATCTTGTGCAGACATATGCATCCTCTGTTAGAGCTAGCAGTCAAGGTGTGAGCTGCTGACTTTGGTGACGTCTTTAGAATGGCTGACCGCCTTTTTATGTGCTGTTCCTACCTATACACGCAGGAAATGACCCCCTTTTAAAATGTTAACATACTCCATTGACCCCATTTTCTTCTTTCGGGCTATCCACTTTTATCACAAGTTTGAATAAAATTATCCACTTTTTAAAAGGAATTTGAACACCCAAATTAAAAAATTTTCGCAGCCGACGTGCACAGTTTTCACAATTTTATAATTTCATGGCAAATGGCAATTTAATCTAGAGATAGAAAAAGAGGGCACTTCCTATTTAAATCAGGTTTTAACTCATTGGCCCCCTTCTTAAAGTTTGATAAGGAGGCCATCGTATCAGGCTTGGGTACCGAATATGACCCGTATTTGGGTACATTTATCTGAAAGGACCTAGGAAAGGATCTGGTGAGGCGGGATATCGGGTGGGTTTGAAGAGAGACCGAAAAAGGATCATATTTTTTCACTTGCCGAGGCACATTATACCATCACTTCGCTAGAGTGCCCCCCGACATTAGTTGACACAATGTGTTTGAATAAATACTGATAATAAGTTGCTAAATAAAGATCTCACCATACCGAGTGACAGTCCTGACAAATCATCTAGAGCGCAAATAATTTTGGCGGACACCCTGGCAACCTGCGGCCATCGGAATAATGCCATCCACTTTCCGCTTAAATATCAATGCAAAGTATACACACCTTGAAGGCATAGCCATGAAAAAGCATGTGCAAATACTAAAGAAAATGGAAATATTCTAAACATGAATTTATGAGCTATATACCTTTGTCGGAATATGAGCGTATAAAATGCACCGTAAGATAAATGCAAATATTAGGCAATGTCTTGCCCGCTTCCTTGTTCTACCTTTTGTGTATATGTTGTTTTGGAGGTCTTTTACTGATAGTTACAGCAATAAAACCTTCTGTTAGAAATTTGTCCAGGCTGTACCTAATTATTTAATAGATGTGAGTGGACTTTTCAGGGCGTTTACTATCTCAGCCTCAATTCAGCACGCTTTTTTTACAAGTGAGGTGTGTTATTAATGAAAAAAAGGAAGACCTAGACATCAAACATTTATATTTCGAAAAGCTTTCAAAATTCTCGGAATTGGCACAATATGATCGACTTTTATAAGCACGGTGGTTGTTAAATGAAAGAGCAAGACCTGAGGGCAAAAAAATGATATCTTGAAAACTTTTCAAAAATTATCGGACTGGTCGAAAAAACATGCCGGAGATGATTTTTTGTGCCAACTGTATTAATGATTTTTAAAAGCTAGTTAACACGTCTCTCGGTGGCGGGGGTGGGATATGTCACATAAACAGCAACAGCGAATTCAAAATCGGTATCAACACCGGCATAGCCGAGGCTAGTCGGTGTTCAAAGATTCTTAACGGTAGGAGAGCGCTCTCGCATATAAAACGGTTACACACAGACTTGACTAAATGCTAGGCCGGGTCACGGACGATTACATCTAAATGGACGTTATTGGAAATTAACTATTTTGCAGCGAGGTTTTAGTAATCCACTAAATTGACTGATTTTGAAGTCAATCATTTATATAATAAATTTATCATGATATTACTCAGATGCCCCAAAAAGAATGGAAACCAATGCTGGACCACATGGATGGACTGTAAAAGGGGGTACTGTCTCACACAACTTGTTCAGTTTGCTTAGAGTGGTATTATGTCCAGAACCACATTAGAAGAATTATTTAGATATATAATGAGCTGTTCATATGTGTCAAAAAAACTGAATGGAAAACTGACTGGATACAGTGCAGGAGTCTTCCAAGGCTGCCCAACTCATTACTTTATCGTTTCTGGCCAGTATCACATGTGTCTTGATTCTTCCTAGACCAGTCCGCCGAAACACCTGGTACTGCATGCGTGGATCTGACATCATATAATCTGCCAAAGCATACACAGATAGAGACCCTGAACCCTCGTAGCTAGAGTCCAGAAGGTGCCAAGATACAGTGAAGTACTTCCTAAGTGGAAACGGAACTGGATGATGGAAAGCCAATACCAACCACTGCAAGTCTCATGCAATGAAGAGGTTGTCCCACGCAGAAAAAGCGACAAGGGCACAAAACGCAATATGTGGCATACGATCAAGCCCTAGAAATTGAAGGACAGCAGATTGCTTATTCACAGTCAAACATGCTGTCATCGGGGGACAGCTTACCTGAAGGACAATAAACATCAGAGACCTGGTATGCACAAAGCTGACAGAAATGGCTTCAAACCAAACAATTCAGTCAACTGAGTGAGCTATGAAAGCTTTGGATATTACAACAATGTATTGTACCCAACTGACGGCGGGAGAGTTCACCATCTATAACGTCCCAATTCCATACGTCGAAAGTCTGGAGCTACTTGACACCAAATAAGACGCAAAGGGCAGGTATAAGCCGATGCATACCACCAGCGCTCTGTACAGGAGCAGGAAACACTATAGCCTGCACTGAAAATGCTAACCACATCAGTCAAAAACATCAAACAAGATGATGAAAGGACACAGACACTCTACAGAAATACATGGAAAGTTCAAAGACGAAAAGGCCAGATGGAATGGTATAAAAGGAATTGGAAAAGGGAAAGACGGAAAATCTAATTCTAAATGAGATGGCTTAGAGGTCAGACGGATAAAGCAGGTCTTGGATACAAAAAGAAACCACAAGTGATCAAATACTATGAGTAACAAGAAACAAAGGAAATGCATCGGACGGACTAATAAAGAGGTAGATGAGGAAGTCATGATTGGTCTACATTTACGGTGTGGCGAAACATGGGCAGTGGTTGAACTGGGAGTCTTTCATGCCAGGTCGACACCTCCTGGAAGAAAAGAAACTTTGTATGCTGGACGATAGAGCTGCTGTCTTTCCAAATCAACGCAATTCCCACATGATCGACTTCCATCCACGGTCAATCTGAAGTGTGCACAAACGAACTTCTTCACAACATGGTTAGATCATAATAAAAAGCGCGCACGTACTGTTAATATAATTAACCTTGTTGGGTCAATTGTATAGCTTTATACCAAAGCACAGAAGTCTCAAAACAGATTCGCCCTGGGCCAACATCAATTACATTTCATCTATAATAATTCATAGCACGTAGTACAATTTGTGCTGCAATAAATCGAAGTCTATATTAGCGAAAATGTCGGTGGTTTAGTTACTGACATCGTTCGTTACTGCTGGTGACAGTGGGAAGATACACAAGGTCAAAATTACCACTTCACAAAATCATTTCCCATCAATGACATTGTTCCATTATACGTTTGCTAGTTCCGATATTGTTGTTCATCCACTTCACATGGGTTATCGGTCGGGGAACCTCGTCCACAGCGCATGCTATTTCCGGGTTGCCAAGGATGTACATGCATGACCCCGAGCAGTAGTTGGTTGGAATAGATCACACAAAGAGCATTATGCATACGTGTGACGTAGAATTAACACGTCGTGCCTCGTTTGTTGGTGGTTTCAGAATTCTTTGACTTGTGTATCGCAATGGAGTAGCGGATCCCGGCGGCAAACCTAGGCTGCTTTATAAATATGTTGAGGGTCCGGTAAACAAAAGTTTCTTGTGCTCGTGGGAAAGACCAATCTTGGACTATGCCCAATTATGTCCCATCGTAATTGTACATGTTCCACATCCTCCAAGGTTGTAGCTTCTCATTACAAAGCGGAAGATACAAACTGGCGCCCATGACCAAACACTTGGAAGCAATCTTACAGGTGGCCACCGTACGTCGAGTAGAGGCAACTCAGAAAAAAAAAAAAATCGCATCTGAGAATATAAACTCATATCTACAACAGCCTTTCGCACAACTTATGGTACAACCTACGAAATACAGTCTTACAAATACTTAGGACAGAGCCCCAATATTATGAAGAAGGCAATGACTACGTTATTCCTGATATTGAGGAACACAAACAAAATAGTGTTCTCCAGAAATCATGAGAATCTACGAGCCAGATTCACATCTTTTCTGCCAACAAACAAAGAGAGTGATCTCATAGAGCTGACGGTCATGGAAGAGAACCTATACAATGCATATGCAAGAAAAGTGCAAATTACCAAGTCAAGTGGCTGAATGTGTGAAAGCAGAGGATGGCTCTACATACGACTTTCCAATGGAAGTAGGAAGCAGATTGTTTCTGCAATACATTCGGTCACCAAATGTTCTGGCATCCTTGAGCTCCCTAAAGGAAAGAGAAAAAAGGCTAAACGATACAGCAGCCAATTGCACTCAGAGCAAGCTATGAGTCATCTGGCTCTGCGAGCTCAAGGCATTCAGACAGACGGAGCTACAAGGCATCTCCCGCAATATGTCTATGAGGGAAGTGAAGTGGTGAGTTGCTCACAAAACCAGGTAGAAGAGGATACTGCCAATTTCCAACTTTAGCAGGGGACTGTAGTGTACGAGTGTGCGCTTTGGATAAAAATTTGTGCACACAAAGTACTTTAGACATGACAATCCATAAAAAAAATTGATGGAAGAATTGCCAACCCCCTAATGGCCTCCAGCTTGGGTTCAAGGTTATACAAAGGGGTAAAAAATTTTAAAATGTTCTAACTGTTTTAACAAGCACAACATGGTGTTTGTCTGGTCACCAAGGATTCCAAAAAGGTGGTATAGTTTTACACTATCTATGGCTTATCGTTCCGGAGTTATGGGGTAAAAACTGTAAAATGGTGAAAAAGTAAATTTTGTGTGTACATGGGTCAAAAGTTAAATGTTGCTTTATTCTGATAAAATATGTGGTGCAAATGTTTCACTAGCTACGGATTGAATAAGGAATAGTTTGCCTTATTGCTATGCTTAGTTTTGCGTTATCAAACAAAATAGGTCACAATAGTTGTTGACTTTATTCGCCATTTGGTTAACAGACAAGTAAGCTAGTCAAAAAACTATCCTTAATTCACTCGATTACCCTAAACCAAAATTTGAACCAATTGTCAAAAATGGAGCCAACTTTTAATTTTGGACCACGGTACAAACCAAAATTGACTCTTTTTTACCATTTTTGACAAGTTTTTACCCCAATATTTCTAAACTTAGTCACCGGTAGTATAAATATACCTTGTTGGAATCCTTGTAAACAAGACAGACACCATGGTGTGCTTTTCAACGCAAATCGGACCATTTTAAAAATTTTACCTGTGTGTAAACGTGAAATACAAGTGGGGCCATGAAAGGGGCGTGGCAAGCTGCTTTCCTCAATTTTTTTTATTATCAATGTATAAAGTACTGTTGTACCAAAATGCACACAATTTTATCCGGATTTTCACACTCACATAAGATCTGTTAACTACAGTCCCCCAAACTAACTAAGTCACCTTCACAGAGGAGAAATATAGGAGTGCTTATCTTAAAACGGATAAAAAACACTAGCTCCCGAGGTGTGTGATAGCGCTGGTGTTATCACCATCAAATGACCCCACCGGGATTTGAACCGGGAATTTTTGCCTTGTTCAAGGCAGTCGAATCTGAAATATATCGCCAGCAAAATACCGTCTTAAAGCAAACAGTCAGTAATTTTGACCAATCGCCATTTTTGTCCTTACTCTAACGGTTGAATTGAAATCAGAGCCAAGCTATTGTTGTTAGTATCCGGATTCCAAACCACAGGTGGTCTGCGGTTTAGCTCGCCAGCACGGTCGACAGCCCCTTTTCAGATTTGTACTGCCCGGTTTTTTTTCGTGATTGCGAGATTTCTTAGCGGGGGGTTGCTTTTCCATATATGGGGCGGAGTTTATGCGTTATTTGAATATATGTGGCCACTCAAGGCTCTCGATTCCTTAATGACTTACAACGTGTTGCCCAAGTGAGTACGAGATATGTGTGTCCAGGTGTTATGGGCAGTTCTAGGACTGCATTGATATGCTTAGGTCTTGTTCTTGAAGACTGCTCAGACTGCATGAATGCAGGCTTCAATTGCTAAATCTGAAAATGGATGTCAAAATTTGATTTTAGTAATTAAAAAAAAAACATTCAACAAAAAAAACTACAAAGACATTGTCTGTTGGGGTGAAAATGGAGGAGAGCGTGGTCTCGTGGTTAGGGTGCTTTGCTGTGTGGTCGAAAATTTACAAAAAATTACCTAGTTTGTTCAGACGCTCGGCTATGTCCATTTATGAGTTACATCCCCGTATATAATCATTGGTGTTGACCCACCCCCACCACACCACACTCTTACCTTATTACACATCGTCGCCCACTTCCTACTGGAGCCATTCCAAGCTGCTCGATTAAAAAAAACACCGACTGAGGGTACCCATAATTGATATAATGACAGGTGTCAAATAATTGCATTTGTAAGAAAGTGGATGAAACAAAAAAAACCTTACAATTCGTATATGTGTTATATCAAAAAATTGTTGTTTAAACGTGGTAACAAAATAAGGGACCGAAGAAGAAACAAATAAATTAAGCATGAATACTAGAACATTGGTCTAGTTTAAAAAAAAAGGAGACAGAACAATAAAATATGGTAATGCTCTTTGGATAGTAGAAGCAAAACGATTTTTTTTTAAAAAACTTTTCTATTGTTTTTTGTACACATGTATGCAACTTTGCCCATTGTTAAAATAATTAATGTGACAATCTGTAGATAATTTTGTTCGAATCCACAATTTTTTACTACCGAATCTATAAATTTCATGCAGAAAAAATGTGATTTTAGATAATTAATCAACAGAAAAAAAACAAGGAAATGACGTCATAGCAATGATTTACTTGACATTACACATTGCTCACATGTGAAATCAATGTCCTTAACAACCCCATCAATCCGTTTGAATACCTGTGGATTCGTAACTTTTACCTGAGATGGATAGGTACATTTCTCTCAATCTTTTACATTTGTAGTAACTTTGCATGTTTACTAATCCATTTATAGTGTGGAAGAATTGAAAGCTGCAAGATAAGATTAATTAATGATCAGCCCTATGATCCACCCACCCTATAAGTAGGGTGCTGTCTTTGCTACGTGTACATGTGCGTATCTTGATGTCTCATTTACCCATTCATGGGACATGATGGACACAAACGTAGTTTCAAAGTGTCTGGCGAGGAGGATTTTTTTTAATGATAAATGATAAACGAGTAATGTATCCACACCCAAATATCAACTGTCACTGCAGAATTCACACACTTGAATGCATTCTTTACCGTAATTCCACCGGGATATGCAAAGGATTACAACCAGAGTTTTTGGATTCACTTGCCAGACGTTTTATGTGAAGAGTACAGAATACATGGGCATAATAGGCAGTGATATTTATACATAACTCAGATATCAAGCTAACTGCAGAATATTCATGAGAGTTTATACGGATTTGATGTTGAATGTGTAATTACCCTCCATAGCATGCTAATGACTATATCATTGGTAAAACAGGTCAAGATTTGCAGTCAAGGTGCGTGATCTTCTAATTGTCTCATTTTCCAGGCCAAAATGTTACGGGGAGGGTACGCAAATATGGGTCTCATTTTCAGCCTTCTGATATATGAATGACCCTTTTTTTTCATGCCAATTTTGTAAGGTCCTTTTTCAAAATGTTTCTAAATTTGTTGGAGAATTAGTCAAATGTTCCTTAATCTGAAGCCAAAATTTTCTTTAAAAAAAATTGGAAAATCGTTCCAATTCCCTCAATCTGAAGCCAAAATTGCTAATAAGGTCGAAATTTTGATTACATTGCAAATTTATGTTAAATTTGGCCTAAATTGTACCTGTGTAGCTAAAGCTTATACACACACTGACCAAACGTATTGCAACATGCAGAAAACCAATTTATATTAAAAATTAATTTCAATTGTGCCAGGAGTTTCTGACTACACATTAGGTAATTATTGTCAAAGTAATTATTTTCAAAAACAGATGCGGTTTCCCAGAATCAAGTAGTGCAAAAAAACGTTCAATTTGATTGTCATTAGCGCTAAATATGGCGATTAAAGGAGATGGGTATTGATAACTTGCCGATCGTACTCCAGCAGAAATACGGGCACAGGAAGGTAAAAAAAGCTGCAAAATAGTCGCTAAATGAATTTTACGGGTTTGTCAAGGTCTTTTGTAATGTTAGGGCGGAAATCGGAGTGGTTGTATGGACCGGAAATGAGATAATGGCAATAAAAAGATTGGAGCACGTTCATCCCCGTTGGACTCCAGAAATTTAATCGCAAGAAAGAGGTCACGTGATAATTTAAACCAACTTTTTAATCGCACCGTAGACATTTTGCTGTTTGTCAGGCAATGTGAACGCGTAATTAGACATGATTTACGTAAACCACGTGATTTTATCATTCAAATTTCATTTCGGGTGTCTCTGAATTTCTCGATTTTTTGAAGACCACTGTCTTCCATTGACTTATCTAATTTCCGGTCCACACAAGCCTCTGATTTTCTCCCATAACATTTAAATAAACCCTAATGAACCCGTCCAATTCATTAAGTGGCTGTTTATAGCCATTTCTTTTGTTTCTGTGCCTGTATTCCTTCTGGAGTGCAATCGGCAAGTTACCGTTCACCGGCTCTTTTAATCCGCCATACTTAGGAAACATAACAATCAAATCACTTTGTTCACCCCTCTTGGATTCTGTGGAATAACATCTGTATGAGAAACACAACTTTAGAATTTAATACGTATTGTGTGGTCAAGAATCCATGGTATAATTTGAAATCAATTGGTGATTATGAATTATTTTTATGCATGTTGCAATACTTATGGCCAGTGTGTGTAGATATGGATCTTACCCAGACTCTCGGAGGCACATCACTACCCAACCAAACTTGAACCCCCCCCCCGTCCCCGGGGAAACTTCTCAGCTTCACGCTCGCAATGTCTTTTAAAATCGCGTTTTATCGCATTGCCTTTTGATAATGTTTTTGAGTCTTTCATTTTAAAAATGGGCCAAAAGGCAAATAACGAGAAAATAAATCCAGGTAAAAACATGGCATGTTTTGACTAAAAAATTAAATGACGCTTAGGTTTTCGGGCAAAGGAAGATAAGATTTTTTGCCATATCTATTACAAGATGAAATGTTCAATATAGTGGCTTGTACGTGTTCTTCGACAAGCATAGGCTTAAATGTAATCACTTTAGAGTAGAAATGTAAACGATTGAAATAAGCTAGAATTTAAAACAAAAAGAAAAGAAATACATTGGTTTAAGGCAAAACAAAGAACCAAACTGTAATTTTTAGAAATACTTAATAAACAAAATCCAGGCCTGAAATAATTCTAGACTGCTTTATAGAATATAAAAAAAAAATAACGTTGATTTGTGTACTGGTGTATTCTAATTTGAATTATGAAGTCACACTTAATTTGCATGTAAATTGGCACCATTATTTTTTTGGCTCAATCATATGATAATTTTATGCAAGTTCCGTAGATTTCGGCAAGTAACCTTCATAGCCCACGGGAACACAATGGCCCCAGAGCTACGATGGAGGTGTTGTGATATAACAAAACGGATTTGTGATATTGATTTAAGTACTTTAATTCGTTTACACGGGTTTTTGTCCTTCCCTTGATGTGGGGTTACCTAAAAAACATCAATATCGGCTACTCAACCGCGCCGTCTAATAGTCTTAGAATATAATAACCGCGCTTCATTTAACGCTTAGAAAATCCATCGTTTCAATTGATGTTGAAATATTCATAACATGGAAGCCATACAATTGGTTGTGGCTCCATGCACTTATGTGGGCATATGTTTTATTAATTGCATGGCTTGTGTATTTAATCAGCTACCTAGACTGGCAACTCCAGTGCATCGGCTTTTTAGGGGGGTAATTTTTTTTTGACGATAGTTAGCCAATTCAAAAGAACGATCATTTCAAATATATTATAACTCGGAGACTTTATGAATAAAATTAAATTTTGTGTTGCAATTACAAGTATTCGGAAAACATTGAGCTGTAATGCTTTTGATAATGTTAGCAAAATACTTTTCTACTATAATTCCAGGCCTCTGAACGTCTTTAATGGAGCTTGCTGCATGTATAACTTTTTGTTATCATTGAGTTGGCGTATTAATTGACATCCTTTTTCCTTTTCTGCAATTCGTGACTGTTTTTAGCGGGTAGGGATGGGGTTAACCTTGATTTTTGTCAAAAAGCAGTGAATGCAAGAAAATGAGATAATGACATTGTTTTAATTCTTAGAATTCAATCTAGTAGCATTTTTTATTGATAAACATCGCACTGTAAGCAGCTAAGCTAAAATTTCTTATCTTCTATATGATTTTATGGGATGAGATTAAGGGAATTAAATCATGAGATAAACATTTGGGATTTGTCATGTATTTTTTTTCTTCAGTCTGCTATATTTGTGATTGAAAAAAAATAACACCAACATGAATGCATCGATTTTGATGAGTCTTTCAATTCTAAAGGAAATGAATAACATACAACTAAAAAATGGTTTAAATATATTGTATGGAATTTAATGTGGAATGATGTGGAGTTTCCCGAAAATTACACTCCTTGTAGGTGTGCTATAAAAATTTAATATTCGAGCATAATTCAAATTTATAATAACTTGTCCAATTATTGTCTAATACGTTCACTGGTTTTGAAAACAAAGGCTATAATGCAACTCTACCTCAATAGACCGTATGCAATAGCCAGCCCATGTTGGTGGACAAATACAGTACTACAATACATTCACCTGTCAATGATCCCTGTGCATCGCTAAACATAGATCGATTGGCAGTAAATCTATTTGTCCTAGAATGTATGCATCTTGTCCACCAACATGTCTGGTGGCTGACGTCATATTGAATACGGTCTGTACTCCCATTCCAACTTTGTTTAAGATCGTTGAAGCAGCTTCACCTTGAAAGGTTGAATAACATGTTTTCACCTAAAAAACTGTGTGTTGTTTTTCAAATAAATTACTAAAATATTTGTCGGCTATTGTGTTATCCACGGTCCCTTTCCTCATATTTAAATGGTAGCTTGAAGATTATTATTATTAATACTACTATTATTATTGGCCAAACTTAAATGTGTCATCTTCATTGTGTGGGCAAATCCGTGGGATGCTATATTTGCAGCGCAGAGATTAAATACCAGTTGGACATAGTATTAATGATTTATGTTGATCACTTTTTAGTTCTGGTAGGACCCATTGTATAGAAAAAACAACAGCATAAACAAACAACACAAACAAACATCAAAACAATAAAAAAAATAAAAAAAATGAGTTATAATCAAACACTATGACAGATATCATTGTGAACAGAGAAATACATTTCCCTTTTAGTCAGGATTTTTAGGGACAAATGTTATTGCGAAATCTTTATTCACCTTTAAAAAAAAGTAAAAAGTGGCGTTTTTTGTAAAAAAAGAAGAAAACGTATCCAAATTTGGCAAAATCGTACTCTATATTCAATGAAGCAACTCGACTACCCAAAGTCAAAATTCATCCAATATGTAAAACATAATGCACTTCAGTGGTTTAGACACTTATCCCGCCAAGATGACGGAAAAAAGAGGCAAAATGTTTTAAAAAATACGACGTAATGCTAAATTGTAGCGACAACAAAAAAGGGAAAAAAAAAAAACAAAAAAAAAAACAAACAAAAAACAAACAAACGAAAACACAAACAGATGTTGATAAACACATACGATACCAATAAGACTGAAAAATTACATTGTTGTTGTAATTTGTTGTAAGTGGAAAATTTGGCCAGACTGGCCAGGTTATTTTCGGATACTAGTGTGGTCAATGCAATTTTGCATGGAACAAATAGTATCGCGATGATTTTTGTACCTGATGGACAGCAAATGCCATAGATAGAACCCCACGTATCCAAAAACGCCTTTTAAAATCCGCTTTTTGGATTTTTTTCCTTTCATTATGAGTGGAGAAAAAAATTGTAAAGGTTGCACGATTTGTACAGGAGTGAAATTACAAAAGTATTAAAATGTTGTTTAAAATACATGGCAACAAAGTTGTTATGTCCCACGGGGAGTAAGAAAGGGATAGTTTGCCTTATCAAACGCTTGCCGGTTCAATAGATATGGGTAGAAAATGGTTCAGATTATACTGGGAGTTGTAAACATGGTCCCATGGTGATTCAAACTTGAGTGGAAATCCTCTGTTTCATAGTTTTGTACAAACATAGCATGGGTTAAAAACCGTCCAGTCCTAACTTGCCTAGTTATGAAGCAAAAACCATCTCCCTGAAAGGTAAATATTAAATGGTAAGCTGTTGAGGGAACTACACATTTTAGTTATGATCGCAAAAGGAAGAATGGAGTCACGTTTGAGAAGGGAAAGAAAACGGAGCAATCAGAATGCCATCTCCCACGTGTGACCTTGAATCATTATTGCTCATATTGTTGAACCGCAAGTCTAGATGGGGCAATATACCTTTGTCTTAATCAGTTGGACATAGCACATATATGCGGCACGTATTTTAACATGATTCTTATACTCTTTATCATTTGGACCCCCGTACATTGTCTCTTCCCCTTGTTGTAAAAAGAATTCCCCAAAGCAGATTTTAGAGGAATTTTAATGTGTGCAGTTAGGGGTATACTCTTTCATGTATGTAAAATTCAGCTCTATACCATTTTGTCCGGGGTTAGCACAATATTTTCATAATTGACTAGACGCTATACACCTTTGCTTTACAAGTTCTACTATATATTTTTTAGATGATCAGACTTACCCATGCCCTGGGCTATGGGAGTTGACCCAACAAAAACGTAAATACCAAAAGTGCAATCTCATCTCTCTGAAGCTGAAGAACCAACTATGCCGCTTCGTTTGTAAAACCGGTTATGTCTTCGCGCTTTGAGTTCTTTTCCTACAGACTCGACGTAAAAAAATGCAAGGGTCTTCAATGAAATAAGCGCGATTACCCACTTCACAATACCAATTAAATAAGCATCTAGATGAACATGATCTTAGTATTAACGAATTGGGTATCGACATATCGTGCTGCAACAAAATGTAATTTTTTTATCTTACTTACCATATGTGTTAAGCCTCGTCTATCAAAGTTTTTGTTGTGGTTTTTTGTTTGTTTGTTTGTGTGTGTGTTGTTTTTGTTGGTTGTTGGTCTTTTCCACTAACCAGAGGCCCCCCCCCCTTTGTGGTGCCAAATGATTTAATACCATTGTCATTTGACATGTAGGCCTTTTCTAAACAAAACTGAAGTGTACAGGCAAATTCACAGCGCAGTTAATAAGTAAATCTACAAGGTGAGATAGCACATTTACATAGACTACCGCAACTTAATTGGCTACCCTTCGCAAAATCCACTGCGTTTGCAAGTATTAATCAGCTGGGATCCCAATTAACAAGATATGCGGGCCATATTTAATTAAGTGACCCATAAGGGGGGCGGGCTCCTAGGGGACCCCCAAATTTTCTTCGCGTGGCCAGCGTTACGCGTGGGGATTTTTCGCCGATATTGTTTGTAATTGTCTGATTTAAACGATTCTTTTCATACCAAAATAATTAAAATCGGCAAGCCGTTTAATGAGTTAATTAGTGGGGGTCCCATGGAACCCCACCCCCGGGCGGCACTAACGGAAGTCATTTAGAGTTTTAAAAATAACAATAAGAAACCAAAGAAACCCAAAAGCAAATTTTTTTTTGCTGATATAAGTCACACATACATGTAAGTAAACAATTATTAGTAACATTAAAAAAAAAATAACCCCGTTATGTGCTGAAAACATACAATTTCGTCTGGATGTTGCTAAACTGTTACTGTAAAACTCTATGGGAAAAATGACGTGTATTTGCCAACATCCGTCTGTAAAAAATACAGGATTCCCTAAAACGGCTAGTTGGTTAAATATATGTAATTTGGAGCTTCTAGATAGATATCAACATAAAACTAAGTTTCAAAATGTATTTGGGGTAAGGGCAAGGCTCAGTTGAATTTTCCGTCTTTTCCCAATTCGCGTGCAGTTTTCGAAACATGTTTTTTGTTTGCTCCCTAATTTTGCCCCCAAATAACAAATTTCATTTTTATTGCTGATTCGGGTTTGTCTTATGACCCTTCCACATGTGGTTATAAATTTCGTGCAAAAGTTTCCCTCGGGAAAAGGTTTTCCTAAGGGGGGTATCCCATGGACCCCCCCCCCCCTTGGGCACCCACGG
This sequence comes from Ophioderma brevispina, assembly GCA_023653785.1. Classification (NCBI taxonomy): domain Eukaryota; kingdom Metazoa; phylum Echinodermata; class Ophiuroidea; order Amphilepidida; family Ophiodermatidae; genus Ophioderma; species Ophioderma brevispina. Next base: position 49,566 of record JAMKCH010014293.1, read on the forward strand.
GAGTGACAACCCCTTGGTCACTTAAGTTTAATTTAAGACGCTTAAGTGCCAAAGGTTTTTTCACTCCCGTTAGCGCCAAGGGGGGGGGGGGAGTCCATGGGAACTCACCCCCTTAAGGAAGGAAACCAATTTTTCACGAGGGACACTTTTGCACGAAATTTATTACCACATGTGAAGAGTCATAAGATACCCAAAATCAGCAATATAAAACTGAAATGTGTTATTTGGGCCTGCAAATTAGGAGCAAAACATTGCTTCAAACACCGCGAAAATGGGGCAGAAAAGACGGAAATTAAAATGAGCTTGCGCTTATATCATGAAATTATTTGTCTTCAGCACATTAAAGGTTTATTAGATTTTTAATGTTACTTATTGTAGATTCAACCCATCGTTTGTTCAGCAGAGGAAAAGTTTGGACAGCGTCGTTGTTGATGATCAGACGAAAATCATGAAAAGAGAAAGAAACTTCATGAGACATTTTTTAGTAGGAAGCATTTGAAACTTTTCTAGACTGAGTTTTTTGTGCTGATTACGAAAGTGCCGGTTGCTTGCGGAGTATTTTGGGGGCAAAAATGGTTAAAATTCAAGAAGGAAATTCAAAATGGCCGCCAAAAATTCCACTAAAATTATGCCAAAAAAGATAAATTCGTTAATTTTCCACAGTAACAGACATGAAACTAACTCCCTATACACCAGTTCATTTCAACGGTTCTATAACATTATTTATTAATCATATAAATAAGCGAAAGGGGTAAATTGGACAAATTCAAAATGGCCGCCAAAATATCATACCAACGTAACAACTTAAATTTTAGGCGTACAACCCCACAATAATTCACGTTATTAAACCTACTGTCTATTGACGGTGAGTATATTGGTAAGTATATTATTATTATCACCTTCTCAGCTTAAGTTGTAGACCCAAGGGGTAAATGTTGACAATAAATACCAAAATGGCCGCGCTCTTAAAATACCAAGACCTATTGTAGTTTGTCCTAAACCAGGATTGTAAAAAGGTCACTCACTACATGTTTTAGTATAGGTGTTTTGATACAATTTTCTAGACTTACATTTGGTATGCCAGTTAACTTTCTGGCTTTGAGTGCAAAGGGATCAAAAAATTACAAAATGGCTACCAAAATGCATCATGTATCACTGATAAGTCAAAGGTGAGGTTATTAGTTTGCATTACTGATCGTTTGCACCAGAAAAGTACTGTTAGAGCAAGTCCAAAGACTGACAAGGATCTTTAATACATGATTTCCAGTTCTCGTACTTGAATAGATACAAGAAAAGTATATATTTATAAGTCATGATTTTATGTATGCAAAGTAAAAATATAGACTAGAATGCCTGGATCTAGTTGCCTATATGAGTTCTCTTCCTTCATAGGGACTTACAATGCATTAAAACGCCCAATAGATATCTCCCATATCAAGAATACCCGTGATTCCATAATTAAGTGCAGGAAAACAGTGGCATTAAATGCATTTATCCTTTCGATTTATTTTGAGAACTAAGATGAGCAACATACATTCCAAAAAGGAGATAATTAGGTTCAACCTTTTGATAAGCAACTGAATACAAGATTTCTAAGTGCTGACACCAATCACTGTAAAATTATTCATTTTTTTTATAGTTAACCCTCAAAGAGATAACGTCTGGCATTTGTTCATCATATTTCCATTAACAATTCACAATATCAACACTTCATTATATTTAAGTATTATTCAAAATGTCAAGTAAGTTTTGAGGTACGCGTTCCACAAATGTTCATGATTTAAGTAATGAATTATTTGTTTTCCTGCAGTTGCGCCCACTAATTTTTGAATCTCTATTTGAAAACACAGTAGAAAAACAGAAAAAGTTTATGGTTCATTTTAACTCATTCTCATTTATATATGGAACGAATATGATGCAAAAATTTATCAAAAAGTTTATTTAAAATACGCATTCGTTTTCTTTGATGTTAAACCATTCTTTCTAAACTACTTCAAGGATAGAGTTCATCAAGGAATATATAAATCCTTAAACGATTTCAAAATAATTATATTTTAAGAACAAAATAACAAAATGTCATTACTCCAGTACATTTACAAAAGTTACTTAATCTGTTTCAAAAGTTTCATTCGGAGAGATTTACTTCTACAGGCAATGAGAATATATAAAACTAATTGCCCCCAAACAAAAAATTTACCCCCAAAAAAATTGTAAGCAAGCTATTTTGTTTGAACTCTATACGCTGTTGAACATAAAGAGTTATCACCAAGTTATTCCATATCAAATGTATTTTTCAGAACCTATATTCACAGAAAGGCTTTTTTGTTAGACTCAACAATCTATAGATGTCTTTCGAATAATGAGCCAAAGAAACATACAGTTCTCAAAAAACTTACATAATAGGAGTACTTACTTTTTCACAAGCAACTCAGGTATCGATTCCTTATTCTTTTTTTACGACGGGTTGGAATTGCAGACTTACCTTTATTCAACTTGTGTAATGTTGAACAAGTTTATTACATACATTTTTAATATATTCACCAATTCGTCTAAATTGGCAATCTGTTTCCAATGCGAATGTCATTCAAATAAATAATCCAGCTTGTATTCATCTAACGAACAGAACTCTGCTATGCGTCTTAAATAACATTACCCCGTAAAATAGCATTGTTGGAGATAATTATTATGTTTACACTTATTTTGCAGAAAATTACCATGATTTTAATAGACCTGACAAAAAAATGATTTGACCACTGATATGTCTATCCATTTTTAGATTTTTACAATTTAGTTCCAAGAAAGAAATGCAAGTCTCCCAAGTGATCAACCCATGCTCTACGATCTTTTCCATAGTAAACATTGTTCTGATTATTCAGAAATTTTTATGTTTGATATTGTGTTGTTGATATTGCGCAAATAGTATATTCCCAAAACACATATACACTACCCCATATTAGTTCTCTTTAACTTTAAATTCTCACAGTTTGAACCCCACATAAACTTATCTGTTGCAATGACCTTTTGATATATAGTGAGTGAGTTCAGCATATAGGAAGTATGAGATTTGAAGAGTTTAAACCGCATTTTTGCCAAAAAATGAGTTTCCTGCTTTCCGACCATTTAAATGTTTTCCAATACTGATTTTTTTTTTTTCGTTTCCAATGAGATCCTCCGCTACTTCTTAGCATACTTAAATAAGTTACTAGACAATTAACATGGCTTTCCATGCATGTATTATGTAAATAGTGGTTATTCTTCAAAAAACTGATCAACCTATTGCCTCTATTCACAGTTATCATGTTATGCGGACAATAGTCAGGGACATAGGGCACATAATTCAAACTTGTATGAATTTGACCCCTTTCCTGTACAAATGGAAATTGGACCTTTTACCATCTTTAACCATTTTTACCCCCTAACTCCCCAAAAACCAATGGTCATAGATGGTACAAACTATACATTTTTGGAATCCTTATGACTAGGACAGACAATATGCTGGTGGTAGGCATTTCAACATGATAAAGGTTTTACCCTTGTTGTACATAAATTGACCCCTTTTGAAAATTGAGAGTACTAACTACCGAACATTTATATAGAGGGTCCATACTAACTACCAAAGAGTTGTCAAACCTTTAGTAAGGAGGGGGGGGGGGGGTTAGGGGGGGTGGTAGGGGGGGGGGGGGGGTAAACAATGACGTTTGACGTGGGTCCATGCTCCTGCTTTAATTGTGGTCTTATAGGTCTACAGCATTTTCGAGCCACTAGCGTTAACTATACTAATTTTGCAGTGGTGGTTGAAGTGTGGTGTTCAGCATTTTTGTCAGATTTAAAGATCCCAAATTTGGTTAATCGAAAGGTAAGACCATATAACTCTATCTGACAGTGTAGTTTACGGATTTTAGGCGTGCCAATGTCGTTTTTTTGGTAAGTGGCCGACGATGTTTTGTAAGAACAAGCTGACTGAACTCTACATGATTCGCTCGGGACCAATCGTTAAATAATGGAGAAAGGGTAAATACATTTTATCATTTTACTCGTCCCGACGATCCCTTCCACTTTCCTACGGAATCTATTGAATGAAAGATATGATGTAAGGCCTTTCCAAATGTCTTGCAAGTCATTTCGAAGGTCCCGACATTCTAGTCACAATTTATTTTGCATACATAAAAGATTGACCTATAGCTAGGCCTACAAAGTGGGGACTATATACACAAAATTTTAACAAAGCATATCATAGTAGGCCGATGGCCTCTGTTTTATTCTAAGGACACCTAGAAATAGTATGTCATGCATTTAGAGGTGAAATCGCCACAGTAGTCTTCCTTTTCTGGATACAGTACTCCCATGTACCTGTCCATTCTTTATAAATAATTTGCCTTAAATAGAAAAAAAAAATAACATTTGCGAAGTCTATATTTTTCATTTTATTACGTCAGTAATTTGGCGGCCATTTGAATTTTCTCCAATTGGTCATGGGAAAGAAATTAATTGCTGGTAAGTTATTGAAAATAGGCTCAGCTCAAAGGGACAGTTATCATAGAAGTACGTCTGGATAACTTTTAAAAGTAGGTATGCATTAATACAAAAAAGAAATACGAAAATATGTTGCATTTGGCGGGCCCCATTTTGATTTTTTTTTTTACATTTTGGACACCGTTTGCACTCAAAAGTCGGCCCAAGCAACAGGCATTTTTTCGGAATAAAAAAAAATTCATCAGTCTAGAAAAGTGTTTGATTGGTTGAAACGCTTCTACTAAAAAATTGGCATGTGTTGTTGTACTTCCTTAATTAAGCACTTTTGGAATCTGTCAGTCTTAACAGAGAGGATGGTTCTGAAAAAAGAAAATACATCGGCCGTTTCACTGTTTAATGAATGGGATCGTTGGTTTCCTTCTACCAAAACACGGCCGGCCTGTCAAAAGTTCAGTCACATGCAGCTCACCTATTACATTGAATACCATGTCAAGCAAAGACAATTTAGAAGTTTTGAGAGTTAATTGTAGCTATAAAATGCGGCTTCGTTGACTTCAATCGTTCAGATGAGAATAGAATTGATTTTTTTATTCCTTGCTTCGAACTACACGTTTGAATAGATTTAATTTACCACCCAATGCACATGCCCCTCATTCCAATGCCCCATTACTAAAGCTTCGAGAAAGAAAGTACTAGAGTGACACGATGGGTTGATGCATCTCTATAATAGTGTTACTTAATGTATGTGTGAACATCAGCAAAAAAATAGCTTGGTTCTTGATTTTTTAAAAAATATTTCTCAGATGACGTCCGTTAGTGCCCAAGGGGGGTCCATTGGACCCTCATTAATTAACTCATAACGGCCTGGCCGATTGATTTTTTGGGGTATGAAAAACGGATTTAAAAGTCAGACAATACAAAACAAAGATCTGCGCAAAAAAGCCCACGCGTTGATAAAGCGGCCAGCGCGCGAAAAACCAAATTTTGAGGGGCCATAAGACCCCCCCCCGTCACTTAAGTGTAAGATAATTTAACCTCGTCTTACCAAGCGTTTTTAGGAAGTTTGGCAAAGCGATGAGCAGTTCATTCCACAGAGTTAACAACTCACACTAAGTTGCAATGGCTAGTAAAGGTTCAACATTACCGCGTTTAAAATGGTATAAGGGAATTTCCAATAATTGAAAATAACGACTGCGCTGTAATTGCTCTAAAATAAGGTAGATTTCTGGATCTAAGACAACAGAAAACCTGGTTCATGCCTTCATCACTTCTAGATTAGACATGGGTATTCTCTCCTTCATGGACTTCCTAAGGAACAAATTCATCGATTGCAACTAATTCAAAATACCGGTTGCACCTCGGGCACGTCTGCATTACACGCACAAAAACCATCCTCTCACATACTCCAATATTGTTTGATTGGCACTGGTTACCAGTTATCTGCGACTCCAATATGTATTTATATAGCTTCTTGCTTTTCTCACTTATCGTGCAATAAATGGACTCTTTCATCTGCCTACATCCAGTGGTGAACTTTCTAAAATTGTACAAACCATCTCGGACTGGCTTGCGTTCCACATCAAAAAAATCTTCTGGTTATGCAAAAGTCATTCCGGTCATGGGGGGACAGAGCCTTTGCCATTTCTGCACCTAGGCTCTGGATTTCACTCTGATTATGTCCGTGCCTGTTCATTCGCTTCATCATACAAAACTGCCTCAAAAACGCATTCTGATGTCTATTGGCATATAATTAAGATGTAAGTATGCAGTGTTGCATTGTTCTCTGTTCTAATGCTCATTGAGCATGAGGTGTTCTTTTGCAGATTTTGTGCGCCTGTATAAATGTTCATTATTATTATTCATATTATTACGATTATATTTATCATTGTTTAGCGCGATTTGTTCCACTAACCTATTGAGATTAAGTATCTTACATTTTTTAAACACAATAATAACAAAAGAGCACTCCCAATTTCCTACAAATATTGAGACTTTCCCGAAAGAAAAAAACGTCTAATTCAATACGGAAATAGCGCCATGTAAGTAAAATTTTGGGCGGCCATTTTTTGACTTTTCTCCAATTTCGGCTCTGTGGGAAGAACTTATGCTGGTAAGGTTTTATTGAACCTTATGCTCAGCTTCAATGGACAGTATAATAAGAAGTAAGTGGAATAACTTTTAAAAGTAATGTATGCCTTAATTACAAAAAATAAAATGGAAATATGTTGATCATGTTGGCGGCCATTTTATTTTTTTTACATTTGACCCCGTTGCACTCAAGATTCGGGGCAAAGCAAAACCGGCAATTTTCGTAATAAAAAAAATTCATTTTTACTAGAAAAGTTTGTTTGAAACGCTTCTACTAAAAAATTCCTGTACTCCTTAATTAAGCATCTTTTTGAGAATCCTCGTTACTATCTAAAAAGGAGTAGAAAAACAGAAAATACACAATGGCCCGATTCCACCTTTTCATGAATGAGTTTCCTTTTTGTGTTCCTTCGTATCCAAAACCAAACACGGCTGCTTCAAAGTCAAGTCACATTCAGCTCACCTATTACAATTGAATACCCTTCAGCAAATACAATAGAATGTTTTTGAGAGTTAATGTAAGCTTATAAATGCGCCTTACTTTTGACTTCACTGCTTTCCATGAATCAGAGAATTTGATTTTTATGTTCCTTGCTTTCGAACAACGTTTGAATAGATTTCAATTTACCACCCCAATGCACATGCCCCTCATTTAATGCCTATACCTTCGAGAAAGTACTAGAGGTGACACGAAATGGGGTTGAAGCTACTATATAGTTTTTTCTTACATGTATGTGGGAACATACAGCAAAAAATAGCTTTGTTCTTTCTTTGATTACTTTTAAACTATTCCTACAAATGAGACTTTCCGTTAGTGCCCAAGGGGGGTCCATGGTACCCTCACTAATTAACTCATTAACGGCCTTGGCCGATTTTGATTTTTGGTTGTTAAGAAAAAAGCGTATTTACAAGTCAAAACAATAACAAAAAAAATAATCTGCGCAAAAATCCCCACAGTCGTTAAAGCGGGCAAGCGCGAAAACAAGTTTTGAGGGTCCGCGATATACCCCCCCCCCGCCGTCACTTAAGTGTTAAGATAAATTTAACCCTCGTCTTACAAGCCCTTTTTTAGGAAGTCTGGCAAAGCCGATGATCAGTTTCATTCCACGAGTTTAACAACTGCTCACTAGTTTTTGGCAGATGCCGAGAAATGTTCACATTACCCAGCGTTAAAATGGTAAGGCCTTTCCAATATTGAAAATACCGACTTTGTATTGCTATCATTGCTCTAAAAAAGGTAGATTTTGGACTCTAGACAACAAACAACTGGTTTCATGCCTTCATCACTTCTAAGATTAGACTGGGTAATGTCTCTCTTCTTGGACTTTCCTAAGGAACAATTAAAGAAAAAAAATTCGATTGCAAGTAATTCAAAATCGGCTGCAGTCTTATTTACAACACAACGCACAAAACCATCCTCTCACATAACTCCAAACTTGTTTGATTTGCAACGATTTACCAGTTTCTCGCGACTCCAATATGAAATATTAACTTCTGGCCTTTCTCACTTATCGTGGCCATCAATGGACTTTTAAGCTGCCTACATCAGTGACTTCTAAACTTTGTACAAACCACTCGGCGGCTTGCGTTTCACAATCAAAATCCTTCTGGTTATCAAGTCATACCGGTCATGGGGGACAGAGCCTTGCCATTTTTCCTGCCCACCTAGGCTCTGGCTTCACTTCCGGATTATGTCCGTGCCGTCCTATTCATCGCTCTCCATCCTACAAAAGACTGGCCTCAAAACTCTAATCTGATGTCTATTATTGCATATAAGTAAGATGTTACGTATGCATTGGTTGCATTGTTGCTGTTCTAATTTCTCATTGCGCCATGAGTGTTTTTTGCCAGATTTGTGCGCGTTATAAATTTCATTTATTATTATTATTATAACTAATTATGATTATATCAATTTGTTTAGCGCGATTTGTTCCACGACCTATGCCATTTAAGTATCTAATTTAAAAGCATAAATAACAGAGCACTCCCATTTCCAAATATTGAGAACTTTTCCAGAAAACGGTCATTTCAATACTACTAGCGCCATGTACTAACAACGATCATCCATGTAGTGTGTTCGTTGGTTCAGGAGAATAGATTTGTAGAAGTAATATGGGAGGGGGTTGAAAGGAGGTTGGGAGAGGGTTGGCGGGTCGGTGTTGGGGGAGCGGAGGTTGGAAAGAGGGAGGAAGTGAGGGGGGGTGAAGTGGGTATAAGTGTGGGGGGGGGCTGTGGGGGGAGGAAGTTGGGTATGGGGAGAGTTAAGGGTGGTGGGGGTGGAGTGGGGTGGGAGGGAGTTCGAAAGGGGTGGAGGGATGACAGGTTGGGTCCTCGGATCCCTTGTCTTTTAGAAGCATTTCGTGGTGGTGCTATTTTCTAATTGGACGCAAAGAAATTTAAGGTTTTCCAAGCACTGCCGTTGAAACTGGAATCCGTAATCCCCCATTTTAAAAAATCCCTTCTTTTATGACGCTCGAAAAAAACATTTTTTTTACCATTAGGCCCCAAAAAAATTGTTGTAATTGTAGTAACCCGCCCGACCTAATTTTGAAAATCACCCTGTACAAAGTATCCTACCCTAATTTTTTTTTTATTGATTTTCAAATCTGGTATTTTTCAAAATTGTTTCCTTTCTTTCCTTTCTTACACGGATTTTTTTAACCGATTTCTCAATATTTGTTGTGTTCTGGTGAACGGTTGGCAACTTTCTCTTTAAGATTTCAATGAATAAGAGTCAAAAGTATCAATATTTAAATAACATCACATATACTATTGGTGATGATTTGAGGTGGTTGGTCGTATATGCCATTATTAAAAAAAAAAACAAAAAAAACGAAAAAAAACCAACCCCCCTACCCTATTTGAAATTTCTTGCGACCTCTAATACAACAATTTTTTTTGGCCTTACCCGTTTCACAACTTACATCTGTACAACTCTCTGTACAACATCTCACATATATTATAATGGGGGGCGCATGCCGTACAGGTGGTGCAGGTAATTGGTCTTGTAATCCCCATATCGTTGTTGTACCCAAAGAAGGTTCTATATAGATAGAGAGGCAAACGTTTACGTAATCTTTAGAATTCCACCGTCTCTCTCGCATGGTTTTTGCGACCAAAAGAAACCTAGAGTACCAACAATAGAAATAAATGGCTGCCTCCGCTTTCTTCCACATACTGTGGGTGCCGCTTTCATATACACTTAACCGGTAGGTGATACAAATATGTAAACTGTGTTATAGGGAGCCAGGTGTAAAAATTGTGTACCTGGATCATTGTACTCAGACACTCCTTTTTTCTCATAATGCAATGCGCGCTTAGGTTAAGAAGATGTATTCATTTGAGGCGGTTTATTTAATGCAAGACGACTGATGGTATTCATTTCATTCGTTGTATTGCCATGGGTAGGACAAAATTTAAAACCACCAAAGACCCAACACCACAACTGATATTTTGGCGGATTGTTTGGATCGAATTGACATTATGTGTGTAACAAGCACCCAAACGGATAATTATCCGTGCAATATTCAAAATGTCAGCGCCCCACGGACGCTGGTTTTGAATCGTTCCACACCCCCTTGGTTGTACCTATAATCCTCGCCAAAAGTCTTGAACACTTAAAGTTGCCAAGACCCGATCGCTAAATATCCTCGTCCCCGCATGGAGCCCCCCGATTTTTACCGGAAATGGTTTAAAATTTTGGTATCAGAAGAAATCGTACTATTTTTCCTCATTTACCCTGTGCAATCAGGGCTTAAAGATTTTTGGTTTGGATTTTATGAGCGAAAATATGCCCTATTTTTGGCGACCAATATTATTTTACACAGTAACTCTATGGGCTTACAAAATCACGTTTTAGTCTCACATGAAACGGATTGAATATCAGCGCTAAACTTTACAGACGGTGTTTTTGGGTCAGGTCAAAGTCAATCAAGATGAAAACTTTATATAATTATTCGGAATTCGGGCCATCCGCCTTTAAAAACCTCGTCTCCGAAGGGGGGGGGGATGGTTGTACCACCCCCCCCCTTCAGGTTTTTTTTCCTTTTCACCGGGCTTTGCTAAAACCCCCCGTTTTTGGTGCCACAAATTATTTAATGTCATTGTCAATTGACATGTTTCGCTCCTTTTAAATCCAAAATCAAACAGTCCACCGGTGTATGGTAAGGATACGGGTATCCCAAAGTGTTCGTTGGGGGGGGTGGGTGTGGTAAACCGACCCCCCTCGGAAAGAAAGTACCAACATGCCTAACACAACTCACAGGAACATCACAGACCACTTGAATTTTGGTACCAATAGATCGCTATGTCCCTCCTCTTTCCATTGATAATCAAAAATGAGTACCAACATGCCTATCATTATACGCACAATGACTCATAAAGTTCGCATGTCCAGCAAAACTGAACCTGCCATTTCCATAGACACAACCAGTGAACAAAAATCATTTTGTTCCGCCCAAAAAGATTAGAAAATCAGATTTCATCATTCACATGCGTTTTTTTTTACTCTACTACTTGAATGGTGAAATAGACTAGTTTTTTAATATATGACAACATTTGTAGAGCTATAATGAAGTGTTTGAGTCACAAAATTGCGAAATATCAATTTTCCATTTCATCCCCCTAGAATTCATTATTTTTCGTCTTTCCTCAACATATGAACGTCATGGTGGAACTGTCCATAATGGGGATGTTTAGTAACTTCATTTTTTGGTACCAATGGAAAAGAAGAAACTCTAAGCATCCCTTTGGTAACCACATGTACACGGATCGGGTTGTTCCAGTACGAAAATCACAGGGGTGTACCCGCCCCCCCCCCCCCCTTCGGGCAATTTTTGTTACAAAAATGGCTCAGTATACGAGGGTTAAGCGCATTTAAAGCGCGGGTTGTAAATAAATGTCCCCGCTACCCTGTATGGTTGTTTAGAGTCAAAGTTTTCATTATGTTGTGGATGGGGTCCTCAAGATTGGGTCTGATGGGGAGTGGTAAAGGAAACAACAATTCTTTCTCCGAGATCCCTGCCCTTTCCCTCGGAGTTTTGGAGATATGGTTATATTTCAATCACAGCAAAGTCTCGCTCTTGATTGCACTAAGAAAGGCGTGGGGCTGTCCAAGTCCTTTTTTGCGAGGATGGTGGTAACTTGCTGTGCTGATTCGAACCTCCAAGGAAAGTAGTGTTTTTTATTTTTTTTGAGAGAGAGAGCGACAGACAGAACATAACAGACAGACAGACGATGAAGAAGAAGACCAATCGAACGGAGGTATTTTTCCTTATGACATTCGCGATACACAACTGTGGCAATCGGGCAATCGGGTTGTCCAAAGCCATCAGCAATTCCGTTTAAGTATCTATTACTACAATTTTTTTTTACCAGTGGAATAGCTTAGGGCGTCCGCTTTTCATTGATCGCAAAATGAGTACCAACATCTCTAGTATGGTGTCCACAATGATGTCCATCAAATCATGAGTCGTAAAACTGGTCCAATTTCGACCTCCGGGCACAGTGTATTATGGGCGAAAATCCAATGTTGTACCAAAAGGTGTGGAATCTCGGAATTTCATGCAATGTTTCGTGCGTCTTAAATAAACTTAGTTTTATTATACATATAGGTTTTAGAGTCTACTCTTCATAAATGTCATAAGCGTACCATCCGATTTTTTGTTCAACTATCGCTTTGGGCCTTGGGATTTCAAAAACGTAATTTATGGAATTCCTCACGTTAATTTTCTAACGAATTCCATGTGTAAAACGTTGGTCCGCCCTTTGTCTTCTTTTGTTGACAGATACCATTTTTTGGGATCGGGAGGGATCGGAACTATTCTTACCACGAGCGAAGGTGAGCGGACAATAGAGGACTAATAATCCCAGCCCATTTATTCCCACGGCCTAATAAGAAAATAGATAACACAACATCTGCCCCTGCTCTTTTCCATTGCTGCGTGTATTACCGGCTATGCCGAACGCCGATGTTTCGGCAGATATATTAACCAACATTTGTGTAATAGATTTTAGTTTTTCAATTTATATTTCTCTTTACTCCTGTACAAACATTGCCCCCTCTGCCTTACCTCTATACTTTTGGATATGTTTTATTTTCATTGGTTTAAGTGTTCACTATACCAACGTGTGTATTCTGTTGCAAATGCAAATTATTTTCATGTCAAACATACTTTTTATTTTAAATTTCTTCCACTAGGCCGTACGCACCCATAGCTTGCCAAAACCATGGTGTGGAAGTTATAATTTTTTTTCGGGGGAAAAAATGTGAAAATTCAGAAAAACTTTAATAGTGGCCTTTCTCTACGACGCTAATATCGGTGACCTTTATAAAAGAAATATGATAGCACGCGACCCTACTTCTACATGTTATTTGTAATTGTCGTTTCTATTTATATACAAATACAGTCATTATATACCATAGCATAAGTGCTTTTGTAATCATTATTAAGGCAAGCATCAATCTTTTGCCGTCATTTTTTTTGGTGTGATGTAGTAAAACCTTAATGTGTTAGACATAGAAAGGAATGAGTGCGTGGCATGTGCGGTTCATATCAAATTAAGTAAATGCGAATGACAACGCTGTGGAAATGGAATGGACTATCCAGAGGGTGGTGGTCAAGTGTTATTTTCGGTGGCAAAAGACCCAGTTTAATTCTTTTATTCCTTGACGCTCTTGGGGTGTGCAATGCATACACAGACATAACAAATAGGCATATTTATCTAATGATTTGCTTTGTTTTTAGTAAACAAAAAGAGGAGAAGTATACATCTCCCTAAATTACATTACAGTATAATTAAATCAACGTAAATGTACAATTAGGTTTTACAGAAATTTAATGCAAGAGAAAAATGTAGAACTGGAAGATCAACAAGATGAATTAAAGGTGGACAGAATAATCTTCCAAGAAAATTGCAAGTTGTTGATAATGTTACGGTCACTTGACCAAGGCCAAAACCACATCAAAACTACGGATTCAACTCCTGAATAACTAAACATCCCACTGTGAACTTGATACAAATTTTAAACAAGTATTTATTTTAATTGTGGGTGTGTTACATCACAATCTCAGTCAAACTCGATTAGGTAATTAATAATCAAGATGTTTCTATAAGCAATTTTATTAAATGAACTACTAAACTTCCTACCTGGTGTGTGCCGCGACGCGGGCCTGCATCGAGAGTACAAATTTTAAGATGCCGACTTGCAAAAGAGTCCTGGCGACTATACCACAGCGCAAAACTTCACTTTCCAATAGTGGGGGGACGTGTCCACGACGACTTGTCCTTACTGAAGAAAACCAGCCTCCTATGACTCCCGAAGCTCGTAGGTCGACTATATAAAGTCCAAAAGTGCTGTAGCTTGTTTTCTCCTTGGATAACTCAGAAGCCACGGAATACACACGAACCGGCTACACAATTGGACGAAACTGCTGGAGCTGAAGACTACTATGACATTGTCCACTATATGGCAGATAGTCACTATCTGTGATTAACTTGTCACTGTCCCACTGAAACTCTGCTATAACTTGGAGCACGATGTTATGAATAACCTCCTGGAGGAATGATGTTTTGTGATACTCTGCCTCCATCTTCTCTCACCATGGCTTTTCTATTCCTCTCAAAACACTACTAGAAGGACTGGTCTCTCTATTGAAGTCATTTGGCTAAATATAATCCATTATGTCATGATTCTGGAAATGCCTCTATTCTTTTCCCACATGAACCCATGCATAGATTTGGGATCTCATAGCAACTACTCACTGACTGTGTAATTATACAGCATGCGCCACCTATGGCGACACATATCACCTTGATTATGCTAGTCTGATCTCCCTAGTCTCAAGTAACCTCCAGAACATTCTCTGCTCCGCGGTTCTTCCTCTTGATTCTAATTGCTCACATAACAAGTTATGCACACAAACCCGGTATATCCCATATTGAATTACTTCGCCTAATTTAGAATATTTTATGTGCTAATTTAATGACTTTAATCTTACTCAAAGTGAATAAATCAAAAATTTGCAAATTCTTTTGGGCCTGTAACAAGAATAAGTCGGGGGTGCTTTATTAGAACTTGAGAGGGTGGAAATGAGAGTGGGTTAACGGTATTTCGTGATACACACCTCGTTCCCCAGACTTCCCATTGTTTTGCTTGTCAACAAAAGCAAAGCGCAACCCTCAGAACTTCCTCTTTCTGTTCCCAGTGTGCTGTTAATGACTTCTCTAGATCTAAAACGGTAGCGCAATTATTTTTGGGTGGTGAACGTCTAAATCAGATGATGATTTCAAATTGCCTTTGGCACTGCTTGTTTTTCATCCAATCTGTCAATTTTTCCTCTCATGTAAGATTTCTTGTGCAACAAAAACTCTCGTCTTGTAGTTTCCTTAATAAGATGCCACAAGAAAATGCCTGTTCTTTCCTGCTCTCTGAATCTCTAATAATCCTTTTGGTCCCTCCCTCTTCTTATTTTTGTATTTGTTTGGGCTCCAATATAATGCCTGTTTACACTAATAGCCCTGACAAGTTTCACAAAGGATGATTACAGAACTGTCCCTTAAGGTATAGGAAACAGGGCTTTGGGAAGCCGTACATGTAGATACACTGAAGGATTGCCTGAATTTGGTCTTTTGAGTGTTTGATAATTTATTTAAATGTTTCAGCGGCTTTGCAATTTTGTTTCAAGCTGTTATAATATTGGTCCAGCATCCTTCATGGACTTTTTTGTTGCACAGAAGTTGTATTTCTCAAAACATATTTTCTACATTGGCGGGGCCAAGGACTACTTCCTTCTACAATTCTGTCTTTGTTTCTTTTTTCTATAAACTTTTGGGAAACATTCCCACTTCACACTCGGCAGCCAGCTCTCCTCCCCAATTCCCAGTTTCCTTTGTAAGCAGTATTTTCTCACAATGAATTCCTGCTGTCTATCTTTCTTGTTCTCTCGCATACCAGTTTTTTTTTATGTCTACCTCAATATTGTATTTTAGGTATGTTTTTTTTTTTCCATGAGAGAAAATGCACTGATTGAGTGTGTTGGGGCATGATACCTTTTCTTTCCTGAGTTACTGCTTAGTAATTGTATTTTGTATTTCATTAGTAAACTCAAATAAGTATTTTATTAGTATACTGAAATCACCGTTTTTCGTGCATATCTCGGGAACTTAAACAACAATTGGGGGTGCTAGGATCACGAAAAAACCTTTATCTTAGAAGTGTTTTCCCAAGGTTATTTTTCTATTAAGTAATCAAAATGGGTACATTTGAAACAAATATGAAAACCATCACCAATTCTCATCCAAAGGTTTCTAGCAAAGGACAAGACCGTTTCGATGGGTCAATTTATGACTTCACATATGCTTTTGGTGCGATATTGTCTGAGATTATCTGGCAATTGAATCAGGTATCTTCAAAATAACATTTAATTTGTAAAGATCCCTCTGTAAATCCAGACATTTGCTAATTAAAAACATCAGATTACCCATTTATATTACGTTTTTTATTTAGGTTTTAAAGCATTAACAAGTAACTTTAACAGTTAACCCTCTCTAGCCGCTTCCTTTTTGCAAACCAAACATCCAACCGGGTATAGGTAAGATACAGGGTGATCCCAATGTTCTGGATGGGGGGGGGGGGGGGGGGGGGGGTGGCAACACCCCCCCCCCACTTCGGGAGAGAAGAGACAGTACCAAACATGCCGAGCATCAACACAGGAATATCGCATACACTTGATTTTGGTACAAATAGATAGCTGTGGTCTTCTTCCATTGATACTAAAATGAGTACCAACATGCCTAGCATTACTTCACAATGACGTCATAAAGTTCGCATTTTCATAGACACACAGTGTAGAATAGGGGATAATTCTTTTTTTTTCACCCAAAAGGTTAGGAATATCAGATTTGCAGACAGTGTTTGACTCTACTTGATGGGAAAATGACTAAAATAAGGTGTTTGAGTCGCTAAAATTGCGAAATATCAATTTTTAGTGACGTCATAATGGGGATGTTGGTACTTAATTTGATACCAATGGAAAGAAGAAACTCTTAGCTATCCTTTGGTTCCAAAGTTATAGGAATCGGATGTTCAGTAACGAAAATCACACGGGGTGGTTACAAAAAAGCTCAGGTAGACGAGGGTTAACTTCAAGCATTTGATACGGGAGTTATCAAAGTTGAGCTGAATCTCCCAAATGAATCACATAGATACAACCATAGAGGCCGCAAACCAGAAGCCGTCTTTGATGATTGGATGGGGCGGCAATGTGTGAACCCATTTCGTCCAATGTACACCGTTCATCGTTATTCATAGAACAAAACTAACGAGTAATCCTTAGAATGGAGTCTTTTTTTCGAAAATGGTGAGGAGTTTTTCTTTTTCATGTTTAGTTTTGGCAAGGTCTGAGAAAGTCTTCTGCAGTCTTACCGATTATTGCTAGAACACCACTTTTAGACTGCTCAAGTCGGGTGCCGTTTTTCGAAAACTGCGAGTATTTTTTATGTGTAATGTTGGAAAGGTCTGGTACTGAACTGAACAGTCTTCTGCAGTCTTGCGTGGTCGTGACCATGGCGAATTTGAAAACCCCGCCACGATTTTTTTTTCTTGCAGGGTTAAAAAATTCGTGGCGGATTTTTGAATCGGGAAGGTCGGCATGAACAGATGAGCAGTTTGGAAACGGTAGCCGATGAGTTGGCGCGCATCATGACGACGATGCATGCAGATAAGCAGACATGTTAAGGTATTGTCACACGAAGACAGCTCACCGACCCAACCTCTTCCGAACTACACAAGACCCGCGTTTTTTTTAAATCGGTTACAGTCTTGCCCGCCCTCCCTCCCCTCACCCACACAAATTGCAAACGTTTACCAGTCTTTATCTACCCAGGGATGAGTAGTCTGACGAGTTTCCCCGTCGTCAATGAGACAAGCATACTGAAAAAGCCTAGCATCATCATCATTAAATCAAAAGATCAAGCATGTAATTGTCACTTGTCCCGACCTTGAAAGGACGGCACAAATTGTGACATTATCGTTGTCAAGACGGCTCGTCGATTGGGTGCCGAGTTGTGACGCCAAGAAAGGTACTTTAGTTATATATGTTGATTTTATGTAAGTATTCAACCCGCGACGTCGACCCAACCTCTTCCCAACTACATCAAGGACCATATTTCTTATCAAAATAGGCTGCGGCCTGTTCAAATTTATAAAATTTACAAGACAAGAGAGATGCTCAATCGCCTAAGCAGAGTAGGCTGAGGCAACATAAAATCAACAAGATCAAGCATGGCAAATTGGCATTTTTTTTCCCAATTAGTCGAGGACCCTTAACACAACAGGGCATGTTGCCTGTCAAGACTGCAAGTCTCCCGCTTGGAGCAGACTCATTGCCGACCACGTTCCAACTGCACACAGCCACTCATGACCGCGCCAAATCATCGGCACCGTTCCAAACCCCTCATGTGTTCAAGCCGACCTTCCCGATTCCAATAAACCGCCACGATTTTTTTAATA